>VZTA01028452.1:48748-104937 GCA_013398855.1 Mohoua ochrocephala | reverse complement strand
GAGGCGAGAGGACGGGCGGGACTGGGCGTACAGGTAGGGCTGCGACAGGGCTGAGCTCGGACCGCGCCAGCCGCGCACGGAGGGCGAGCTGTGCCTCCCCGAGCGCTCGGAGCCGGCCCTGCCGGGGGGCTGTGGCCGGGGAGAGCCCCCACGGACCGGCCCAGGCGCGGCTGGTGGCTGAGGGCACCGAGCGGCCACCGCAACCTTCCCTGCCCGAGGGCAGCCCGGGAAGGTGGCTTCCCCGAAACCCTGCGTCCTCACTCTTTGTTTTCCCTTTCTACCTTAGGAATGGAGTGGAGCATGAAATTAATCTGTACTTGCTGCCTGGGCAGTCGCAGTCGTAAATAAAAGAGATGTGTGTTCATGGACGTGTGAGGAGGGGGTTTTGTATGTGTGTGTTTTCATGTTCTGCGTCTTCAGAGAAATCTGTGTCGGGGGTCTCGGTGCTTTTTACACCTGCGGTTTTTGTGTGTCAGATTTGAGGAATACCTGAATACTAAGGTGACTCTTCTAAGCAGCCAGCAATGTAATAACAATCTGAGGTCTGAATATTTAATTGTTCCTCATCTGATTCATGCTTTACTACCTGTGACGCTCCCGTGAGCCAGTTTTCCCAAGGCTGTGCCAGTGCTGCTCCATGGCCAAATTCCTTCGCCATGAATGAAACAGGCAGTGTTTTGGGAAGTTAAACCCTCAAGTTTATCTTGAAACCTCGTCTGACTGGACAGATCCCTCTGCCTGTTTGACTTCTGTGAAGCCCATTAATGTCCTGTACTCGTGTGGTAATTGGCAGGTATGGAGTGCCCTGGGAAGTTGCCATAAATCTAATTTAGCAAGGTGAGTTGATATATTAAAACAAAATCGACCGTTCGGGTCTGATGCTCTGTCAGTATTGCGCTGCCTGAGATAATGTGCTGAACATTGAACAATTGTAAAAGATAACAAAATAAGCATTTTGGTACTACAAATGAAGGAGGTAGGTTGACACAAGGATTTGTCTTTTTCCAAGTTGTATATTTTCATGAAGATAATTTCAGAAGTTAGCCATTTAAAAAATAATCTTTGTAACTTGTTACACTTGTACTTTCTGTTGTCATTTTTCTGCACAGAACTGTGTGGAAAGAGAGTTCAGGCCATATTGGAGCTGTTGTGCTATACCTCCTACTTTTCAACTGTTTGCCTGTATTGTGGAGAAAAATACCTCCCCGACTTTTATGTGGCCATAATTTTGTGTCAGTTTTGCACATGATGGGTTCTTTGCTCCAAAACCTCCTGACTTAGAAAAACAGTGAAATCTGTAAAACTGACTGAACAGTGCATGTTTAAATTAATTTACTTAAACAGCTTTGATATGCTAAATGGAGTGTAACAGTTTGTGTAAAGTAGGTTTTTGCTGGGAGGAGGGAGTCTTGAGCTGCTTTTAGAAATAGCAACTGGAAGTTATTTAAAGCATACTTGCCTTTTTTTTTTTTTCCTCTAGCTGTAGGTATGTAGAAACATTATTACAGGAATTCTTTTTTATTTTGTAGGGTTGATCCATATGGGTTTGAAAGGCCAGAAGACTTTGATTATGCATCCTATGAAGCATTCTTTTCCAGATACCTAGTGGTACTCACTAGAAGAGCAATAAAATGGTCCAAGCTCCTAAAGGGGAATAACAGCATACAGAAGAGTTTAAAAGGTGAGCTTTATGTCTCTTTATAGGTAAAAGTGCATTCTGTTGGGATCAACATAAATGGTATTCAATGGGTTTGTGTTTTTGAATGTTGAATACGATTTCTGTCTTCAAATGAAAACCAGTAGTATAAACAGTAATAATGCATAAGCAAATATGCTGTTGTTAGAGGGATTTAATTTAAACCTTCCAAAGGAGTAATCCTTCTTCAGCACACGAATAGCTTGTTACATCTGTAACCCAGATATTATGGCCACTGGCACTCCAAGATGCTGTTTTGCAGCTGTTTGCTGTATTGTACTCTGTGCTCTCTTTAAAAAGACATGAGATTATGTAGAAGATGCTGTCTTGAACCCCAGGGATCAGGATGTTAGGGCTCTCCGTTGCTGCCTCTTTGACAGTTCTTTAGGCTGCTGAGATTTTCTAGCTCTCCTTATCCTCCTTTTGTAAAATGAGGTTGACCATGCAGCTGAAAAGGTGTGTCCTAAGAACTGATGATAAATGCCTTATGAAGTGAAGAAAATAGGATGAATGCAGGTGCTAATGCAACATTGGCTAAAATGCTGATGGAATTGTTACTGTCTGCTTCAAAGTGCATGAAAACATCTAGCAATGTTTTATCTTGCAAGAGATACAGGTAGAAATAAATGGAGAGAGTCAGAAGGTGTCAGGGAATCCTGTGAAACTAAAGGGTGGGGTTTCTTCCCACACTCTCTCTGGCTTATGTTTTCATATAAGCATCTAAATTTTCCTGTTTGCTCTTGATGGTGCTATACAGGCTGATTTCTCTTTGGGTATCTTTTGGAGTTGGACAGAGTTCTCTGTAAGTATGTTAAAGGAAAAGTGAGTGAAATTAAGCAAAACTTAATCAGACGTTGACTGTAACACAACTAAAGTACTTAGAGCTGTGCTCCAGGTGCAGACTTTGGCTCGTGATTCCGATGGTTTTGTTGTTTTGGGGTTGTTTTTTTTCCTTGGCACCAGGAATGGGATGATAACTAGACATTTTAAATATAACAGTGTGTTTTGTGTACGGATGTCTGTTTTAAAGGTGAGAAATTCCAGAAAATGTAGGTTTGAGCTGTAGCTGCTAGATCATATGCTGCTACTTCTACTATCTTATTTGTCTTACAAATGTAAAGACGCTTTTGTTTGGGGTGTCAGGTTTGAATGTAGTGATAACTTTGTGCCATTTTGAATTAGTGAGGATTTTGAGATTCTGCAGAACTTAGTCTTCTAGTTGTGGAAAAATAATCTCAGTTTTGATTCATACACTTTTCTTAATGTGTGAGTGGTAACAGTGGCAGCTTTTAGCAATTTCTGTGAGTTCATTTCATTTCTCTTTCTTTGTGTTCCCAGTTCTAGCATTTTAGAAACAGAATGTTACTGTGATACTAACAGTGTGAATGCCTTTGTTCTTACTTTGGAGCCAAAACTTTGACCAAATCTCTCAACTTGTCTACCAGGCTTCAGAACCAATGGTCACGCTGGCCCACTGGGCACATAATGGCAGCAGCCTTTAAAATGGCTTTAACTGTCTCCAACAGGCTGCTTTTTTATGAAAAATGGGATTCTATAAATCCACTGAGGGTGGACAGGCAATGGCTCTGGACTGTTGCAAGTCCTTGTGGGCTGGTGCATCATCTTTGACGTTACTGACTTTTGCTGAAGATACTTGGCTTTGTAGGCTATGGATTCTCTCACATACATGTAATTCCAGGGAGAGCGACAGGAATAAGTAATGCTGAGGAAATGTAGTCTGAGTGTAGATCCAGAGTTGTTACAAAAAGCTTCCTGCATTATCCCCAGCTGGTACCTCAGAGGAGGAGAGTGAAAGGTTGACCCGTGCAGTTACTGATTTTTAAATACTTTACTTCTCATACCGGTATTAAGATTGAAGTCTGTGACATGCACATGGAGTTGTGTGAGCAGGCGTGTGCTTTATCCTGCAAGATGATTATGCAGTGATTTCCTTGCAGGCAAATAGCAGAAGCTCTGCTGGTTATTCACTGAATTTCCCTCCTCCAAGACCTGACTTCATTGCTGTGAAGCCTTGCTCAGGGCTGCTGGCTCTGCCATAAGCTAGAATGGAGGAGAATATTTGGTTTGCCACTTCCCTCCCCGATCGCAGTAGCTGTGAAGCACTGTTGTGTGTGTGTCCTGCTGTGAGCAGACATGCGAGAGGCAGTGCATGTGTGATACCTCAGTGGTTCCACACCCATTTGTCTACACACAGAGCAGCTCATAATTTCTGCCTAGGCGAACAGGAAGAAGTGATGGCTTGTGTTAATTTTCCAGTTTGGAAATGTGGCATGCTCACATGCTACTGAGTTTGCCTCATATCCAGGGTGGTTTGTTTGTGTATAATTCTGTTCCACTATAAAGAAAAATAATTAGACTACATTTTAACAATGGTAATTAAGCAGTGTATCCTGTTGTTGTGTATTGCAGCCTGCTGGCAGGGTGGGTCATGGGACTTTTGGACGACAGTTCCTTTCACTCACTCTCCAGTCTCTTCGTTTTTGTTATTTTTCTGGTATTTTGTTTCTCCCCCTACCCTTATCTTCACCTTGTTTCCACTGCACATGAGAGTTTATAGTCATTGTTTGTCACTTGCCTTCTTTCTCTCTCTCTCTCTCTCTCTCTGTCACTATTGAGATCATCTTAATTTTTTTCCTTGCTTCAGTCTTTATGGGACCAAAATACAGCTTTCTGCTCTGTTTTGTTTAACAGGTGGGCAACAAACTGTCTGACACAATTGCTCAAAATATCCTAATTCTGACCAAATTCGTGCTACACAAAAGAATTTGGCTGCTAGCGGATTAGTCGAAAGTGACCAGGAGCAGAAGACACTTTCTGGTCTTTGATAAAATACAGTGAAAGGGAAAAATAAATTTATTAAACAGTGGTTATAACAGGAGCACTTCTGTTCCAGCCCAGGGCTTGGCAGAAGGAAAGTCAGTTTGACTGGAACTTGAACATTTACAGCACTGATCTGCTCTGTTTCTTCTGTTATGTATTCATGAAATAAAGCTTTCAGTTCCTTGTATGCTGTTTGCAGCTCTTTTGTAGAATTTTTCTTCTAGGGCCCAAGTTTATTTCCTCAACATTCAACAGTAATTGTTAGTAACTGAAAAAGTAAAAGTGCAGATGCTTCTCAAAATCACACTCCTCTAATATTTTTAAGATGAGATAATTTTTGGTTTTAAATGTTGTTTTTGGTTTTGTTTTGGTTTGGTTTTTTGCTACATAAACTGAGTCTATAGTGTAGAGTGAAACAATGTTAATGGGGGAAAAAGGTAATGCAACACTTACCTTGAAGCAGAAGTCTCCAAAATTCTCATGTTCTGCCATCAAACAAGGACAGGCAGGTTTAAGTGACTTATTTTTACATCTTGTTACTGTAAGTAGTGTACAATATTAGAAAAATGTTATTTTCTGCATATTTTTCTCTTGAAGTTACTGTGGGTGTTTATCATCACTTTTAGACTGCTACCCTATCAGGTAGCTGTTTTTTCTTGTAACAAGGAAAACACATTCATGAAGTGTGACTCTAAACTTGTGAAACTGGCACTAAGTGTCAGAGGAAGTTGAATTATTTAGGGGGGAGGGGAGGGTTTCTTAAAAATTGATGTTTCATATTTTGTTCATGAACAGAGGCAAAAATTTTACATAAAGATATTTCTTACCTATGTATGTTCTAGAATTTTACTCGGGGTTTGGGGGTATTCAACAGTGCTACTTTTGAGATCAAGGAACTGGCATTGGATGTGTGCGTGGAGGCCCATGCATGACCTGGCTTCATCTGGGAAACCTTCTGAGATGTTACAGTGCGAGGATATTCTGCAGTGTCAACTGTTGTTGCAGGTTTCTTAGTTCCCAAGGATAACGTGGAAGAGAGCCTGTATATTTTATATTTGTATCAACACAGTTCTATGTATAGAAGATGACATATCTGTGGTATCTATGATATCTATCTACATGTATAAATGATATATATTACATTGGAACTGTCCTTCTTTTCAAAACTACTTGGCTGCTTCTGAATGCCAGTTTGCAGATCCTAGCAAGTATTAGAATGGTGTGGGGAAAAAAAGCACAATGTAAAGGGCTTTTGCATTCCTCAGGGAGTGAGGGAGCTGGGTCAGTAGTCACTTGGGGTGATACAAGCCCCTGGCTGTCTATTGCCATGAGAACGATGACACTGAGGAATGATGAGTGTGTGCAGTGCTGCAGGCTGCTTTCCCCTTGTGCCACTGCCAAAGGCTTGTCCCTGCTTCTCTTGAATTTAATGTGTATTGTTGGATCTCGATGTTGGCTATGCTTCCAGAATTTACAATTGTTCCAGAAAAAAATACCATTTAGATTATGTGTTAAAATATGATAATCCAGTATTTTAGCCAGTAAGTTTGTTCCTAGGCTCATCTGAATGTCTCTTGTTAACCTGAATGGGACTGATTCTCGATGCTCATTCCTGTATTTGCTATGTCAATTTATAGGATTTCTTGAGCATTAGAGTTCAAAACCTTGTAAAAAAGATGAAGTGGGGATTATTAAACCACCATGGAAACAAGTAAATTATTTCCAGTGTAAAAGAAGGTTGTAGTTAAGGTCGCTTTACAGCTAGAACTGTAGAGACTGTAGCCCGTAGTATAATTCCTCATTGAAAAGCTAAACAAAAACTGTACCCTGAAGACCAGGTATTTATTACAAATATGTTTCTTTGAGAGAAAACACCAGGTTTTAGGTGGGTGAGATGCTCATTATATGTGCGTGTTTCTGTTGGGTGACACTAGGGAAGCTTTGGGTCCTAAAGGATAGGTAGCTCCAATTAGGTGGAATGTATTTAGAAGGTGTCTGGCTGAGTTGTACAACCTTGCTTCACTCTGCTGTTTTTAAAGCCTTTAATTTAGGCAGCATTTATTACAGAACTGTGTGATTCAATAAAACCTGGCTAGGTAGTGTGTGGGTGGAATAAAAACCCCCGCTCGGATTTGAGTCCCATAAAATGTAGAGAGGAGAAGTTGATGCTTTTATTGATACAACCTGATTCATTTAGCAAGAAGTGTCTGTTTCATTTGTCATTTTCTTCTCCCCCCAAAAAGGAGAAGAATCTCAAGCAGTCAGCTTTCTTTTTGGGTCAGGAAAGGTAATGCTGATTTAGGATTGTGTACCCATAAACAGCACTGACTCCTTATTAATATTTTTCATACCATTCTCAGGAGGAAGCTGCTTTCGTTGTCATTAGCCTGATGCTTCTTCCTGTAATCTTGCATCATAGTTATTTACACTGAATCATCTGCTTAAAAAAAACCCCATAAAGCACACCCTAATGATGAAAATGATGCAGGAGATAAGAGCTACTTTAGATTTGAAAAGACTTCCCCAGTTATTCTGGGAAAAATCATCTGCTGCTCGCTCACATCTCCAGTTCTTCCGGGGCTCATTTAGATAGGAGGCACGTATTTCACATTCCTCAGTTTCTGCTGTATTTTGGTGGTCAGGTGCTGAGCTGAAGCCCTAGGGCTGCGTTAACATGGCCATTGGTGTTAGAGGCAAATGGGCAGAGCCATCATGTCAGAGGCCACTGGTCATGTAGGAAAAGTCAGGTCACTGCTTGTCTGAATTGAAAAAGGACAAAGATCAAGGGGAGACTTTCTGGTTCGTATCTCCATCCAGAAAGGTGGAAGAAGAGGAGAGGATTCAAAATTCTAACAAGGGGAGAGAGGAGGGAGGAAAACCTGAGTCTGGAGATGTGAAGGGGGAGTCTGAGTGGCAAGAACTTCGGAGTGAATCTAAAATATACTATGCAGCTGAGACGTAAATGCTAATCTTAAATGGTAGCATAGGAGAGAAAACATAATAATCTCTAGTCAAGAGTTTTCCTATGATTTCTTAATTTTAGGTTGCTCATTTAAAAAAGAATAATACAGCTGGATTTTTTTTATTTATTTAAAAAATGAACAAACAAAACCAAACTTCTTGTCTTGCAGTGAAGAGATATATCAGGAAAGGCATCCCCAATGAACACCGTGCATTGATCTGGATGATTGTGAGTGGGGCCCAAGCCAACATGGAACAAAACCCTGGATATTACCAGAGACTGCTTGAAGGAGAGAAGAATGACAAGCTCCTTGAAGCAATCAAAACAGGTTATTCTCTTGATAATGCTGTTTATCCATATTTATCCATCCTATGTCCTTAAGTGTTAGAGATTAAGTTTTCCATGACATAACTTGATGTTTCTGTCGTAGTGGTTTAAGTGCTGAATTAACACTTAAATTGGATTAGCCATAAGCTCTTTAACAGCACAGATCTTTCCAGGTTCATCACGTGGTTAAAAGCATTAAGGAATGTTTTTAAGGAAGATGAGAAATTATTTGAGAAGGAATAAACTAGAAAACATTATAGTGTCATCTAAGTGATTGAAGAGTTCTAACTTTGAGCCATGACACCTACCTGTGAGTCTGTTTCTCCTTAATTTTGACCCCTAGGCCACTGGAGAAGCAGCAGGGATGATTGGAGGTGTGGTACACAGGCCTATGTGAGGCAGGTGAAGTATGCTAGGATTTCAGGTTGAGTAAAAAGACTGCTAAGAAAAAGCTGTTGATAGATTTATATGAATTATTAATGGTGTAAAGAGGATGAACGACGAGCAATTGTTACTTGTTTCTTGTAACATAAGAACCAAGGACACTGAATGAAATGTGCCGTGCTGCAGGTTTAGAAGAGTTGTGGCACTTGTTACTGTGCTGCAGAGGTTAGGAGTATGAACCTGTTTAAAAAGGAATTTGATAAACTGACAGGTGAGGGAATGCACTTGATGCATGGAATATTAAACACTAAGTGTAAATCTCTGAGGGAAGTATAGGAGGTGAAATACCCCTCCTCTACTGATCCGTTTTCACATGTGCTTTCTGTGATCAGTGATCAGTGGCCAATACTGATGACAGGGTATAAGGGCAACCAGACCTTAGGCTGGCCCCCTGGGAGAAAAGAGGCAGCAGGTGAGGACAAACAAGTAGGAGTTTGATGTCACTGATACTTGTCCTGAAACCTGCTACAGCAGAGCCTTTGTGGCGAAGCTGATATTGGCTGAATTGCCCAATTAGAAAGTCAAGAGGTTGGACTCTGCTCCGGAACAATGTTGAGGTTGTTTGGTTAGAAAGGCTGATTGTCTTTTTCCTCTTGCAAAAAAACTCAGGTACTTAAAGTTGGGCTTTATTGATTTTTATTCGAGTTGGATGAGCATCTAAACACTTTTGGTACGTGCAGTTTCTTCTTTGCCTTTCCTCACAATAGCAGCACTTTGGGCTTTTGAGACTACACGCCTTAGTAAGGTATTTTGGAGCATAAACTTCGTGTTCCTATAAATGTGGAGACCAGCCAGAAATCTGCAGGCTTATATCCTGCCCAGAACTAGAAACAGTAGAGCTCTTACTGTGAATAAGAAGGGTAAGATGACTTTCTAAAGCCCACTTTGGTAAGGGTCTGGAGAAGCATCAAACTATTCAACTGGGGTAAAATTGCTGCTAGAGAGAGTTGAAAACAACTTTTTTCCAGTACGAGACCTTTGTACATGAAGGGTCAGTAGGTGGCTTTCCACACAGGTTAAAATGAAATAAAAATATTTTTGTGGGGGAGGAAAAATACTGGGAGATGATAAAAATCTATTTGTGAACTATGGAGGAAATAGAGTTTTGGAAGAGCTGCTGCATTGATTGGAAAACTGCAGAAGAGAAAATTAACATGGAGCAAGTGAGGGAAAAGAGAAAGAAAAATGGCTTGGAAGACTTTATTGGAGGGGAAAAAATAAAATGAAGACCTCAGACTCTCCAGTGATAGGTTTTCCTTCAGAAAGGAAGAACTAGTGTGGACGTAGGAGGGATGAAAGGATCAAAGTACTTAAGGTGAATGTAAATTTTGTGGTTAGCGTGTTTAATGAACTCGTGCTCCTGTTGACTGTGCACATTTTATAGTGGGCTTTGGCTGAGGACTCTTTCAGTGTGAATTGTTGCCTGACTTTCATTCTGTTTCTTCAAGTGTTGTTTTCCCATTACTGCAGTTGTTTTTAGTAGTAGACCAAGGTAAGATGTGGAATTGTACTGCTGTTCGCTTTCATGCTTGCAGTTTCCAGAATTTTCAGGCAACTGTGCTGTATTCATTCCCACAGTCTAGCTCTAAAGTTACAGCCCAGCACAATGCTGGGGTTTATAGACAAGAGAACAGCAATCGCACTTTTTTCTTTTTTCCCAGGGGAGGGACAGGAGGACAAGGCCAACCAAAGACTTTATTTCAAATTCAGTTTAAAACGTGTACGAGCCTATGTGTCCTCTTTCTTTTACATGCCCAGAAGCTGCAAACAATTTTTATGTATGTCTGGAATTTATTTTCATATGGGAAAGTCTTTAACAGGGTATAATCAGGGCAGGTAGACTGTGTCAAGAAATGGTCTAATCTTTAGAGAGAAATCTGATTAGTAATAGCAATGGAAGTCTTTCAGCTAATTAAATCTGTAATCTGTTCTTTCACCATTTTTGCCCTTTAACTTCCTGATTCTGAACTGATGAGCTTTATTGCTGACTTTGTTTTATATGGTATTTGCTGTTTGAACATTTTTCATTTAAGAGGAATGTAGGAGAGAACAGGCTTTTTACTCTAACCGTTAAAAAAAAGAGCTTAAAGAATCCAGGTCTCTACATTTTCGTGTCTTAGTTTGCATACACATTTAGAAGGGCATGCATTCCAACTACACTTTGTTTTTCATGCCCTATTATAGTCAAGTTTAGTAGGACAAATGATGATGTAAGATAAAAAGTGGCTGTCCTTCTAGTGCAGAGGCTACGTGCTGGGTACAGAAAGACTGGAGTATAAGTTGTAGCTTCCTTGGAGTAAGCTCCCCTTAGGCTGGCCATTGAATTTTGGAGTGTGTCTCTGTCTGCAAGCGCTCAGGCACGTACATGCAGCTAATCTGTGCTTCCACTCTTGCATTTCATGAGGAGGAGTTGTAGGTGCTGTGAAACCCAGGGTCTGATCTTTATCAGTCAGTCCCAGAGCCTGTGCTGCATTACAGCTGGCATAAGGATCTGACTGTGGTAGTTGCAGGATCTTAATTGAGTTTGTGATGGGTTCAGAAAAGTAATTCAAACAATGGTCATTGCCATTTCCCTGGAGACAGGGAATATTTTACTATCAAAGCACTAAGAAGCTTCTCTGAATGTTAAACTGTTAGTGGAAGTTGGGAATTTTCAGGTGAGTTTAAAGCATTTAACCATGCAAGAGGAAGGGGAAGAGCAGTGTCAGCTCTTGTGGCTCTCTGTGAGAGGAGCCCTATCAGGTCATATCCAAACAGCTGCCTCATTTGGCCTTTGGTCTACCAGAGCAGCTAAAGGGAGAACTGGAGGAGTAAAGTGTGTAGTGACACTTCCTTGGAATGCTTTTCCTAGTCTCCAGTCATCTGATGTTTGGAGAGTTGCCAAGACACATGCTGCATGTTTGTACCTAATAACGCTGGATGGGAAAAAATTCACAAAAACCCTTCTGGTTGCTCCTTTTTCGTGTTGTTTACCTTGCTCATGATTTTGCAGATTTGTGCTGTCTCAATGCTGTTAAGCATCTCCCTCTAAAAGAGCTCCAATCCACCTAGGTTTGTGCTATATATGGTAGCCATTTTATATCTGTGGTCTTCCTTGTTGCCATTCTGTTCTGCAATTTCTCTAATTCTTGTATCCTCTTTTGGGGATGAAGGGGACTGGAACTTATGCATGTGCTTCTCAGATTTATACAGTGGCAATATTGTTCTTTTGTAGGAAATCGTAACCCTGTTGGCTTTCTTGATTGCTGAAAGCTCTTGAGCTGTTACTTGGTAGTGGGGGTTGTCAGGCTCAATTTTTTTGACTTTAGTTAATAACAGACTTGGCCTTAACTTCAAACAAACAAACCAACCTCCCAAGCCTCCAAAACAATTTATAGTTCCAGGTGTTGCAGGGAAGAGCTTGGGGATGACTGCTAAATATCCATTTACAACAAATCTAGAATACTCTTTAAGTCTACTATTTTTACAAGTTGCAATTTACGGCCTAACCTCATTATTCTGGATATGCAGTGGAGTTTTTGACTGCTTGTAGTTGGCAGTTGAGTTGAATTTTTGCTCTGCTCTCTACTATGTAAAAAAAGAAAACAATTACCTGCCTGGAAGCTCTTCAGAGCAGATGCCCATCACAGATGTAGCAGTGGCAAAGAAGTGACCAAAAGTGGAGTAGGATATGTTAGTTATAAAAATACTTGTGTAATTTACTGACCACCTGTGTCTCGTAGTGGGAAGCACCTGAATATGAAAGTAAAAGTGCCGTGGTTTAGTAGATGTATTCTCCAATTTAGCACTCCCGCTAAAACCATGTGCCAGTCCCTCTCCCCTCTCCAGCTGGAGGGACAAAAGGCAAAGATCACAGGTTGAGATAAGAAAAATTTACTGGAAACAGCAATGAGATACGAAAACAAACAGTAACAGCAGCAATATTAGTAACAAAAGGTATACGAAACAATTCACACAGAACGAAAACAAACGATAATAGACAATACCAGATGGCTCCCTCTGCCACTTTCTCAACATGATGGAACCCCCTTCTCCCTTGAAGAGAGTCCCTTTCTCCTGCCCCTGGAGATGAGGTGGTATACAACCACCTCCAGGCCCTGTAGCTGCACCCCCTCCCAGCTACTGCAGAAATTAACCTTGTCCTGGCTGGAATCAGGACAAAAAGGAAGGATGAGATAGCAAGGGGAAGGAGGTTGACTCGTAGTTGTGTGACTTTTCAAGTACCCTAAGTAGGAAAAGCATGAGACTGGTTCCAAAAGCATTGGTTTTCTGGACTGTGCCTTCAAATCTCTTTGCTCCAGAAATAGCATCAATGACTGTGATTCTTGGTACCGAATTAGACACCTTTTTTACAAACTGAGGCTAATGTGTTCTGCCCGTTTGTGTTACTGAATGAGGTAGAAATACTGCAGACCCATGACAGGGAAGAAAGAAGCCAATGGTCTTCTCATGGTTGCTGCACAGAGATAAATCAGCAGGAAAGCTGTTGGTTGGTTTTGTTTCACAGCAGCATAACACTGCCATCTCAGAGCGCTGAAAGATTGTCTAAGAAATTGCTATTTAATCTGAATTTACTACAAAAGAGTAGCTAGCCTTTTCATTGTGGCCTTCTTCCTGATTCGGTGCTCCATACCTAGTTTATTTAAAAACAGCAGATCTGCACATAATGACAAGATAGTAATAATTTTGGGATTTATTTAGCAGTGGAAGATTCTGATGTTCATTTTGCTGCTTGAAAAGAATCCTGATTTTTTTTTTTCCCCCCAAACTGGACTAGTTTGAGGCTGTGTTCCTTTGGACAGTAATGTCTGTTAAGATCGAAGCAGATTAATGGACAGTAGGTCAGAGGATAGGCTGTGCAGAGCATGAGAAGGAGGTGTTTGGATGTCTTCCCTGGAACAGATGTAGTAAAGTGGATGTAAGTGGTGAAGCCAAATGAACAGCTCTTGCCTGCTCCTGCTGTTTGCCTCAAGTCATCTCTGACCCTCATCTTTCAGTATGGTGAAATGTATTGGCTTGTGTGTGCCTGTGGAGTGGGTTGAGTTCTCTCACCTTGAGTCAGAGGAGCCTCAGAACTGGAAGAAGAGGGAGAGCATGCAAATGGAGCAGAAAGGGGAGGATGGAGGGGGAATGGGACCATCTGTTCTTGTGCTCAAAGTAATAGGCTGGCACGAGGAGTCCTGCGAGACCTTGTCCCATATCTTCTATTAAGGGTAAAGCCTTTTAGCTCTTGTGTCTTGTTTTTTCTCTCCATCTCTTTCCCCTAAACTAAAATACTGTTACTAAATAAAAGGAAAGTTTTAAATCCTTCATAAAACTAGGGAAGGCATCCTCCAGTCCTTGTGGAAAAAACATGCTCTGCAATCAGAAAACAAGTTGCAACTGATTCTCTCAATTTCAGGTTGTGAAATGACAGATGAGTTCAGTGTGAGTAGTCCCTGCTTTGTATGCGATGGACTTTTCTTATTCCCCCCTCACCTTTGCATAGCTGAGGAGAAGAGCCATGGCTAAAATTCAGCATTAATCTTTTCTGTAACGTTCAGTATATACTTAATTAAAGAATAAATTTTGATTATGCAAATACTATGCTGCATTCCTACCAAGAAGAAACAAAAGAAATTTATTTATCCTGTAACTGTCTGTTTTCCAGGTCCTCTTAAAAATTGTCTTTTTCCTTGTGTTTTTCTTTTCTTTCACATGAGAGGTGAAGTGAAATATTTTCCTGCTAATGATTTGTTCACTTTAAAAGGAAGAAATAGCTATTAGTGTGATAACTTCTTAATGCATGTGACTTCCACTACACTACTCGTGATTTTGGGGAGCTTTCTTCCTTTGGTTGCTTACAGCTGAACTTTGTGTCAAAGCTGTAACAGACTTCTTCCTTTACACCGGAAAAGGCTGATAAAAAGTGATAATTCTTAGGACATGAGGATCTGTACAGAGGTGCTGTTATTGAAGTTTGTTTTTAACTTTAACCCAATTTGTTGTTGTTAAATATAACTGAAGCAACTACTCATATTTTATTAATAACTCTTGGGTTTGGAAAATCTGCAAAGTTACTTTTAGACGTTTAAGTAGGAGAGAAAAATTCTATTTAAAAATCAGATGCAGAAGTCTGGACTAGTGACCTTGGGTTCTCTCTTTATGGAGTGAAGCAGGTCAAAAATTAACTCTGCCTGTTTCTTTCCAACAACTACGGGCTGTTTTGAGGTGACTAGCTCAAATCTGCATGACTGATTTTTAGACCTTTGTAAGGAGAGATGAGTCCTACTATTAATGTTTGGTCTGAAAGAAATGAATGGTTGGAAATGTCAGTAATTGCATACTCCTTACTTGGTTAAGGATTGAGCTTGAAGCATGTAGGAATGTGCTCTGCTGCCTGGTTGTCAGAAATCACTCAGGTTCTCTATGATCTTGCACCAGTGAAGACGCAACTCTTCTCATGATCACATCATGGAGAAACTTAAGTTTTTAAAAGTGATTTTTAAGTGGAAGTTGGCAGCTGCGGGAACAGATCTGGGGTTTTTTGGCTGTTACTGTTTGGTAGAAGTTCACTGAATAAGTCAATTGAAAGTTCATCTGATTTGTTATGAGAATATGCTTTCCTGAGGCACAACTCATTTCATGCCGCTTGACTTGATAGATTTGGCATGTCTTGTGTCTGTCAGTATAAATACCTGGTTTGCTTTCATTTAAGCCTTTGCAGTCAGACATGGAGAGAGTTCAATGTGCAGGAGAATTTCTTTCGGCCTGCTTGAAATTGCTTTCTGTATACTAATAGGATTATTCTTTCTAGGAATAGATTATCCTTGAATACAAGTGCCCTTTTAGCCAAAATGGAGGTAAAGCTGTTTCTTAAAACTAATCCACCAAAACAACAGTTCAGTGAACCATAGTGAAGCTTTGGTTGTACTTCAGAAGACCTGTAAAAGTTTGTTTGGAAAGTGAGAGGGAACGGCTCCTAATTTTGGTCTTTTTCCCTTTTGTCTAGACATGAACAGAACATTTCCAGATAATGTAAAATTCCGCAAAACCGCTGATCCGTGTTTGCAGCACACGCTCTACAATGTATTGGTAGCGTATGGGCATCATAATAAAGCAGTAGGATATTGTCAGGTAGGTAATCAATGTTTTGTAAACAATGCTGCATTTCAGCAGTGCTAACTGTTCTAGTCCATTTGAATGTGTGTTTTTAGAAGCACACCCACAAACTATTTCTGTTTTTAAACTGGCCTGGGGGAGGGAGGGGGTATGAATTGCTTCAGGCAAGTTCAGATGTCCTTCTGAATTTCTCAGTGGCTGTTCTCACAGCCAGCTTGATCAGTTTGGCTCCATTTGTTAGCTGCAACAGAAGTATTTTATCACACATGGTTGTATTAAGAGTAGTTGCTTTGGGAGAGCCAAGAGAAAGCAAGCTTGCCTTTCCCTCTTTCTCCCTCCTGCCATTTTTCCCCAAACAGTCCTGGGTATGTAGAAGGCATCATGAGATCTCAATTTCCTTTGTTTTCACCATCACATTTTCCAAAGTACAGAAAGACCAGCATTAATGTGACATCATGTACTTGGGGGCTGGTAACATTTATTTAGTGCCATCTCCCAATATAGATAACGCAAGTAGGAAGAAAATTTCTTTGAGATTCAACCTGATACTGCTTTGATGGCAGCTCAGGAAAGCTGCTGTTGTCACTGTCAAGTACTGTAAAGTTTCCTGTGGGACACAGAGAAGATAAGTTAATTTCATGACAGTCTGACAGTCAAAAAAAAAAAGCTGCTGTCTTTAAGGATCTTAAAGAAGCAGGAACTGTCATGAGCAAAATGTGTTTTCAGTTCACTTATTAAGTCCTCTCCTGTCTCATCCCCTTCCTAGGCAAGAATATGTGTGCTAACATATAGCTCGTGTTAGTTGAGAAGGTTAGTGCAGTAAATACAACTACTCCAAAGTTGAAAGAATATGAACAGTATTTATTTAAATCTGGAGAGGAGAAGACTTAAAGGGACTTAAACCTACACTGAAGTCTCTAAAAAAAATTTTTTTTCTTGTGTATCCCAACCAGTTTTAGTACAGCAATTATTTACTCCCATTCTTCAGAAGATGAGTGATATTTATGATTTTCAGTAACATGTATTTATTAAAATATAATGTTAATGTTTTGATAATAACAGAAGGTGTAGAATTACAAATACTCACTTTTGCAAGTGTCAGGTTTCTGTATAGAGGTGGTTATACACAACATAACACATACACAACTTCTAAACCATAGTAGCTCCTACATGTCCAATTGTGAATAAAATGTTTTGGTACCTTTACTGTTTAATGGGCTAATGAAAGAAGAACATTAAAAAACCTTTGTGTGGATTCTTTGCACATCTGGTCTCCTCACAGGATCAGTGCTATTATATGTGTATGTGGAGTACTGGAGATACTATGGAAGAAAATGGTTTGTATGCAGCCTTTGGATGAGTTAAGCAGCAAAAGCTTGTAAAAGCTGCTGGAACTGCAGTGTTGTACTTCGTGTGTTTGGGTCAGACATTCTCCTGCAGCCTCACTGTCTGCCTGCAGGTGTGTTGTGTTTGTAGAGCTCATCTAATACAGCTGTGTTTGGGTTCTGATCAAAGCAGCTTTCAGTTGCATTGGGCTTTGGAATTAAAAAAAAAAGGTAAATTGAAAGCATAGACTGCTAAGCTTTTTCTTTTAATTTTCCTCTCCTTGATCTTTGTTAATAATTCTTGTTAGCTGTTGTCATGCGGGTTTAGCAGGTTACTCAACTGGTGGCCTTCATTACTAGAGTTGATTTAGTATGCACACTTTGTAGAACTGTAGTAATTCAGCCCTTAATCAAAAGAAGCAAGCTAGAAACTCTTAAGATAAGTGTATGCATCTCAAAACCCTTTATTCTGTTTCAGGGCATGAACTTCATTGCTGGATACCTGATTCTTATAACAAAGAATGAAGAGGAGTCCTTTTGGTTGCTAGATGCTCTTATTGGAAGAATATTGCCCGGTATGTTAGAAACATAGTTTTATTCATATACTGGAGCTTGGCTTTTATCTTTGCATTCTTCTCCAGTTTCAGAGGCTTTAGATGTTAAAATGGGCTTGCCTGGACTAAAGATTTTCTAGGTCCTGGAAACACAGGACAAAGACACGGCACACAGGCAAAATGTGTCAATGTTTCATGGTCAGATTTTAGTCTTGATGCAGTGGTTTATATGTATGCTAATATGCAGTCTTTCTTCTCACTCCCTATTTACACCTGTTACGTAGGTGTCTTCCTCTATCACTGTGAGGCTGGGGAACAGGGCTTGGGAAGGTGTCTGGGATTTGGCACTTCTGGTTGCAGGGATGTGAGACAAAGCACAGATGAAGCAGCAATTGCAGAGCAGAGCAAAGTTGGGAGGTGTGCCCGGTTTGAGCACGGAGCCTGGAGCAGGAATTCCCAGTGGCTCAGCAGAACACAATGTGAGCTTTCTGCAGAGCTTTTGGACAAGGTGGTGGTAGTTCCTGCTGTGCCCCCACTTCTGAGTGGAAACTTCTTGGACACTTTACACATTGTGATTTTGCATCAAAGCAGACAAACGTCAAAATCCCTCTGTGTCTGTATGGGAAGCTCTTGTTAAAGCTCAGTTACAGTCCACAATGATCTAGTCAGGCTGGTCAATGGAGTCCAGAGAGATATTCAGCTATTAAACTAGAAGAAATTAAGCTGTAGACAATATCTGCATGTGGTCTGTTCAGTAGCTCTCTGAGTTGCCTTGCCTGGATCTCTGGGTTTGCAGGAGGTGTTTACACAATCAGTTTTGCCCCATGTATAAGCTGAACCTCACTGCACGTGTGAGGTAGTTTAAAACCAGAAGCAGACACCAGGCACAGCTCTATTTTTCACTCCTGTGAAATGCATTTAGGAATGTTTTTTCTTGAGATTTAATTATAGAGAGAATGGTTTCATCGTGAATTCCCATTAGCATTGCACAGGACTGACTACAGATACACCTTTAATTTAGGTGGAAAGTCTAATTGGAAGACCAATAGAAAATGGAGGACTAATTCCTTATTGGCTTAGTTTTGCTTTTGCACAGATCTTTATCTCAAGTGGTTGGAGGTGGAATTCAGTATTACACTGTCAACTAGGTACTGGTCAAGGACATCAAGGTTGATTGATACTTTCATTTTTCCTTCTGTCTGTTCTTGTTTAAGAGTAAACAAAAAAAATACAATTTGTGGTTTTCTATTGAATAGAAAGGAAAGCCTTTGAGAAATAAAGAAGAATAGCTGAAAGATTCTTTTCATGCTCTTGAATGCTTGTAAGAAATTATCTTACACTGAATACATCATGTAGGAACTTGGATTTTCCTTGTGTGGAAAAGGTGGTTGGACTTTGTGTTCAGACTGAAAGAGTAGAGACAGGCAGGGAATGTTATGAGCTGTTGAATCAGTCTGCAAATATTTGACATTATGCAGCCTTGAAGTTTACTTTCAAGCTATAAAAATAGTCTAAAGAATTCAACTGTCTGTTGCTTTTGTTCGGCCTTGAGAGCTCTAAGCTGTGCAAACAGGTGGGAGACAGGGCTGCTGTCTGCCATGTAACTTGCCACTGCCTGGCTTGGGTGGATGTCTGCTTTGGCATCACTGTGTCAGGGATAAGGCACTCGGTAAAAGGCAGGTTTATTGTGAAGGGATGTGTGGAAATTCTTGCCGTTAATCCTTTCAGTAGTCTTATACACTTTTATTTGAGGCAAAGGAGGTAGAGTCAGAATTTTATGTGCTTTGTTTTTGGTAGGGAACTTAATTCGCTTTGTCATAAAACCTTCAGTTCTTGTATATTCTTCTACACTTTACTGATACTCGTGGCAAAAGTTGTTCTTACTTTTCCCTCTCGGTTGTTGACTTTATCTTAGCCAGGTAGCATTGGTGATGAGAAGAAACTTATAACATGAAATATAATTACTGTGCATAAAGGAGGTGTATATTTACTCAAGTTATAGGTAAATTTTTACTTTTCCGTAACAAGATTGTTGTTACTGGCTTTAGCCTGGGTCCGACTGGGCAGTATGAATCTTCTATATAGTATAAATATTTGTATTGAATAATACAAGGCTTTATTGACAGAAAACTTGTTGCTCTTTTTCCCCCAAATTTTTAAAAATACTTTTATCCCTTCTATTCCCACCACTCTCCTATATCATGTTTGATTTGTATATTTATAAAATTCAAAGCATGGCAGATAAAATAATTGGCGTAATTTCAGTGAAATACTGTGTGTACATGTGTGAGAGAAAGAGAATCAGACCATATTCATACAGGAACTCAGGTAAATAATTACTACCTTTCTGCTAACAGTGCAAGGTATCGCACGTTTCAGTTTTTAGCTCTACAGTTACTTGTTAGGGAAGCAGAAAAGCACTGTACCTCTCAAGATGTTCTAGATCTTGAATGTTTTCCAGGTCTTCAGAGGGAAGACTAGGAATCAGTTTTGTTGGATGCTAACAGTTTGATTAGCCAACATTTTTCCATTAGTTTGGTTGCTGATGTGCTTTTCTTGATTTGTTTGCATTATAATCTACATGTTTTCCCCCTATCGTTGCACCAAATATGCCTTCAGGTCATGTCCTCATTTTCGAGTGTGTCCTGTCACTGCCAGTTAAATCAGTGGTGCTTTAGGACAATTTAGAAATCCATTCTCTGCCCTCTGCTGTGTCCCTGGGAGCGCTCCCTCCCCTGCCCACACGCGTTTAATTACATTAAACAGCCGCTCCAGTACCGGCCTGCTGACAGTGGTTTCCTTGGTCAGCAGATGAGCTAAGGCAGCCACAGATCAATGTCATTGATTGAAAAATGTACAGCGTGACAAATGGGAGCATTCTGGGGAGGTGACAGAAAATGGGACTCCATCTGTAAAGGTTTTCAGGCTGAATTATTCTGTTACATCCAAATGGAGATAACACAGCTGGAAGAGAGAGCCAGTAAATTAGGGTTTGGTTGATTGATACGAGGAGCTGTGTGCATGCCTTTCATTTGGCTGAACGTAGCACTGCCGGGTACAGCTGGGTGAGGCCAGAAAGTTCCTGCTTCTGCTGAGGGCAAGCCCATGCAATTCTGCCTGTTGTGTCTGTCAGCTGCTCAGCTGGGGATTTGGAGGGATTATCATTTAAACACAGCAAGGGGGAAGAGAATTATTTGTTTAACTGAAGTTTTGGGTGTTATCAAGGTTTTTTTTTTTTATTCCCATGCTCATTCAAACAGATGGCTGGAGCAGACAGCATTGCCCCCAAGAAGCAGTATAGATTCAATTCAAACTCAAAGTGGGGTGTGCCTGCAGTTTGTACTCAGCGTAGCTCTGATGTTTCTGTTCTGTTCATCACTCTGATCCTTGTTGAGAAGTTTTGGGGATTTTTTTGTTCTGTTAAGGAAATAGTGGGGAGATTGCTTTAGAAGGCATTGGGTAGGTAGGACCTTTTAACTGTCATATCTCAGTATGTAAGTTAAGGAGTATATTTGTCATATTTTACATGTTTGTGATTAAATGGTGAGTTTATGAGAAGAAAAACTCAACAATTTTGTCTCACTTAAGCATGACAGTTATGCTTATATATACGAGAATAATTCCCCCTCCCACCTTCAGTGGTTCTCAGTCCCGAAGCAATCGTGTATATCAAGCTATACTCTAATTGGTCTACTGGACTACTATACTGGAGTTACTCTTACTGAAAACTAGTCATAGAGTGCTTCTCCTGTGGTCAAGAGAGGTCTCGTGAGTTCTGCACTGCCCTGTTCATGGCCAGTTTTATAGCCTTTTATTCTAGTGTCAATGCCGACTTTTGGGGGTGAGAAAAGTCCTCCTCTCTTTTGTGCTTACTTTTCCTGTATTTGTAGGATTTGTAGTCAATTAATTTTGGAGGTTTTTTGTATGGCTATGCTGCTTCAGTCAAACTCTTCTCTTGCACAAAACTTTTCTCTGTTTCTGTTTTAGCCTAATAATTATTCTGTGTGCTTGTTCCAGTTCAAATTGATTTTTCAATTTTTTCTTTTAAACCTGATCACAATGGCACACTTCTATTTTCCAGTGGAGAATCAGCTAGTGCCTTGTGCAGTGGCCCTTTTCACAGTGGAAAGTGTTTTGCCTAAGAGAGAAAAACTGTAGGACTTCCCTTGCCTTTTTTCCTTAGTGGCACTCTGGTTTTGATTTGTGATCTCCATCGTAATGCATGTGCTATTCCTCCTCTCTCATTGCCAACACAATTTTTTCCACAGCATTTGGGAATTCATAACACCTTTTTGCTGGACTTTACTTGCACATTCTTATTCTTGTTACTTTAAATGTCATCATGTCTCTAACTCCAGTCTCTCTCCACTGTTACTTTGTTGTGCCTTGTGTATTGCCATGGGTCAGTATCTCTTAGTTTAGGATTGTCAACAAATACCAGCTTTTTCTTTTTCTCCAATGTTCTTAATAAAAATCTTACATGAGGTGTAGCATTCTTCAAGAATCGGTCTAACAGTCTTCCTTCAGTCTCGTTACTTTTTAGCAGCTTCTTTTCATTTTTTTTTACCCATGTGTACTGCCTCTTGGTTTATAAAAAATTAAAAGAGCAGAGTTTTAAATGATGAAATAGTCACCAAAGTAGTAGATTGCACTGAGTAACTGGCATTAGCTGCAAGGACACAAGGTGCAAAGCAAGGTGCCAGTTCGGTGTGTAACATAGTGACTGCTGGTTAAGGCAAGTGCCTGCATGCTGAGATAACAGATATCTCCCACGTTTGTTCAGCTCTCTCTGGCTCGCACTTGTATCAGCCAGAGACTTGCAGGTTGCACAAGAGATCAAGCACAGTAAGAGACATGAATATTTGAACTGAATGGCATCATAACTACATATCAAACTCTTGTATATCCTTCTCTTTTGAGTGATTGGTGTTAAAACATTCTTTCGAGTCCCATCATACAGACTTCCAGGTTTGAAGGGAAGGACCGCTTGGGAAATGCAGAAGGCTGTACTAAGCTGTGAAGTATTTCTATTTAGATTGTTTGCTTTTATTTGCAATTAAGCCTGTATTTATTTTGTTCTTGTGGTCGAATTTGTTTAAAAACCCTACTTGGGTATTGCCAGGGAACCTCTGAATGCAGAACTGGCTTGGCAGCTGCATCTTTTCGGACCTGCATCTCCAAAGGGAGTGGAACTGTTTCACAGGAAGCATTTTATTTAGCTCTGCAGGTAAAAAACACTGCTAGACCTAGACTGAACTGAATTTGCAGCCTAAGATGGGGACTGTTGTGATGAAAAGCATTTCCATTCGGAGAGAAGACTTGAGCACACCTCAGGCATGTGCTTTTGGTCTGGAAAGCTCCTCTCAAGGCTACGTGTGACATGCATGATACCATGTTTGCAAAGTAGTTTTTGATAACTGAGCTTTTTTTGTAGCACCATCAGCCCAGAAAATTTCAGCAGATTGATCAGTTCTGGGCTGCTGCTTCTTCCTCTGGCAGCACTCAGCTACAGGTCTGTCAGTTGGCAGAATTCCCATGCATCAATGGAGTTCCTCTGTGATTGCATTTGAAGCCGTAGTGGTGTGCACCTCTGGACTACAGCATCACATCTGCTACTCGGACACGGGAGTGTTCTGCTGGTCATCTGAACAATTAAGAGTTTTGAAATATGGGACTCCATCATGTTTTACTGTTAACCCCCAGCCATGATGAAAGCATTAATCTTTGAGCTTTAGAGGTCAGTTGAATTTACCTATGAATTAAGCACGCAGTGTCCTGTTAAGCTGAAGGTGGAATGAAGGAGTCATGTGCCTGTATTTAGTGACCATGATAAGCCTGAAATCCTCATTACTTACAAATCTGAACTGCTAGGGGATTTGTGAGACTTGAGCAAGCAGGAAGTGAGTAGCTGATGGGGTTTTTTTCTTTAAAATTATACAGGTATTTATACATTTGAGATAATTTATTTACTTTCTCTATCATGTCTCCCTCCCCCACAGTCACAAACCTCATCAATAAAAGAACAATCTCATTATTTAGTAGGTGTGGTTTAGTTGGCTTGGTAGAACTCGTACACTTTTGTCTCAAACAGAAGCTTGCTGTACATGACAAGAATATACATGCTGCCAACCTTACTTTTGTGAGGAAATGTGCTCAGTTTCAGCCGTGCAGCAAAAACACCCATAGTGTGTAAAAATGCTGAAGAATATTGTGTTCCCTGACGTGACTGTATTTACACTGGAAGCAGGACCTATTCCACCAAGAAAAAGTCAAGAATGCCTCCTTCCTTCTGACAAGCAAGCCTTCTACTGATAAAATTTGATTATGTTGAAGTATCTTCAGCAGGCCGTCCATGGTACTGCTCTGTGTGGGACTGCAGCCTGTGGCTGTCTGTGCAGACAGTGCTGTTTGCCTGTTTATCTCCCCACTAAATCAAAGTTTCATCCCTTTCAAAAGCCGTCAGCAAAATAACTTGTCAAATGAAATCTTAATTCAGCTAGGGCTGATCAAAGGTAGAATCCCCTGGCTGCATGCAAAGGAGGAAGGTAGGTAGAGTGGCGTAAACACAGAAGTGTGGGTTCAAGGCTTACTTAGTTTGTTCTTTGTATTTTATTGGAATAGCCATGTTGGAGGGATGTTCTTTTTTGTTGTTGTTGGTTTTGGGTTGATTGGTTGTTTTTTTTTAGTTTTATCGAATAGCTTGAGTTGTGAAAGCACTAATGTGCACATGTGGTATAGAAAGCGTCCCTTTTACAGAGCCATCCCCATGCTAAAGGGACTGTGCTGTTCTACCCACGGAATTAACTCAGCAAAGGCACAGCAGTTTTTGTGGTTTTTTCCTTACTCTCTGATGATCAGCCAGGGCTCTGTATGTTCAGTTACAATTTTAATAATGGAACCTTCCTGAATATGTCACTTTGACAGTAAGAAGCATAACATATCAACTGACAAAAATATGATGGGTTACACGTGCTCAAAGCAGATCCCAGTATACAGTTTTGTATTTTAACTTGTAAATCCCCATAAAATGTACTATTATGCTTGAAGTTATCTGTGTATTAAATACCAAGACTCATAAAACTGGAAGTGTAACTGGATTTTCCTTCCAAAAACCCAGGTGAGGAAATAGTAGTAATTCCTCTCATTGTGGCCTTTCAGTACTTAAAGAGAGCTTTAAAAAAAGATGGAGAGCAACTTCTTACAGGTGCAGATAGTGACAGGACAAGGGGGAATGGTTTTAAACTAGAATGGGGGACACATAGATTAGATGTCAGGAGGAAATTCTTTGCTGGGAGGATAGTGAGGCAGTGGAACAGGCTGCCCAGAGAAGCTGTGGGTGCCACATCCCTGTAAGTGTTTGAGGCCTGGTCAAGGTATCCAAGAGGTCCCAGACTTGGTTTGAAAGAGCGACCCTGCCACCACTGCTCGTAGTGTGTTCAAACTTCAAGTCAGTCTTATTAAAAACACTTGCTATATTTTTTAAATTGGAATTTGCCTTGTCCTAATTTGCAGGTATTACTTCTTTTTAAGACTTTCTCCTACCACATTGAAAAGCCCACAATGCCTAGTTTGTTTTCTCTATGAAGTAGTTAACTTTGCTTTTCATTTTTCTTGCATAAATGCTACAAATAAAGAGGTTCCTTACAGAACTCAGTTTTTCTGAGTAGTATTCATAACCTTTTCTTTCATGTCCTTTCCAGTTCTTCAACTTCCTGCCTGAATTGCAAATATCAGAGCTGGATGCAGTTTTCTAACCTCAGTTTTGCTAATGTCATAATCAGAGATGATACACACTCTCTTCAGTAGTGAATGTATCCAAGGATTGCTTTGGCTTTTTTCTGAGCTGAGATGTGCTTACTCTGGGTTTATTATGTTTGCAACTTAAGATACTGCAAAATTGAGGAGTTTTTTCAAAAGTTCAACTCTATTGTGTTGGAGTTTTTAAAATACGTTGTGGTTGAAAGAAGCACTGGCAGCAGGCTTTGATGCTGTTTCAAAATATAGTATAATGCACATGCAGTATAGGTGGCAACATAAAGAATGTGTTGGTGTAAGGAGATGTGCTTTGGGAGTAAAGGAAATTAAATTAAGAAGATCATGTATAGTGTACAGGGGTAACTTTTGTCTACTTAATGTACAAGAAGTGAGTGTTTAGTTTGAGAGAGATGCTTGGAAAATGAAACCTTGGTTGCATTTCATGTGTTCATGTTCAGAAGACTGGAGTACTTCACTAAGCTGTCAGTTTAGGGCTAGTGGAGAAGTCTTGTTCCTCTTACAGTTTTAAAACCTGTTGCTTCAAGAATAAAATTAATTTTCTTGTTAGCTTCTTCAAGCTTGAAGGAAGAGGATTGTGGCTTTCATTCCCCTTCTATTCAGACCGAAGTGTTGGATTGGTTTCCTTCTTCCAGTGCCAGACAAGAACTATACGTGTTGGTCCAGCTCTCTGTTTTCAGGTGCCTGCTTCTATCCCAGTCTCAAGTAATGTGCTCCATGGTCTCTGTGGTGTGACTGGAGCATTCTTGTGAAGACCGGATGAAGATGTAGCACTGGGGTTCTTAAGCATGACAGGGTATCACTGCTGCGTTTTGTGCTGAAGTGTTAAGAATAATCTTGTCAGTAAGGTCAACTGATAAAATACCCATTCTTCCTAATCTCGTGGAGGAGTTAAAAAACACAGGAATCCTTATTCAGCTGAAGTCATCAGTCATTAAGACTCACTATACTCATTTGTAAGCTTTTTTTTTTTAAAAAAAAAAAGTTTGTTTCCTCAACAGGCACGATAAGCAGTTGTAGTTTTCAATGCTTGTTCATGAATTTCCTCTCGGTTTGAGGAAATTGGTGATAAAAGTCTGTCAAAGTGTTTTGTGAGTTAAAAGCCTTGGCTCCTGGGACCATCGTCAGCTCTAGACTTCTCCAAAGCATGCAACTCTTTAGACAGGCACAATTCATGGGGTGCAGTGACTGGAGTCAGGCCAGGCTGTTTGGAAACACCTGAGTGGGGAATATGCTGTGTCTGTTAGCTCAGGGATACTGTGAAAAAACCACTATCCGCAGAAGGAGCCATTCCAATGGTACTGGATACAAAGAGGGGAGAGAGGGAAGAGAGGAGAGCTGGCCAACAATATTTGGCTCAGTTATATGTAAGCTGTATGAGAGTGTTTTGGTAGCTATAACTTTAACCTGGACTAGTTTCGAATGATGCAAATGTCTCTACTGAGCAGCACACAACAGAGCTGGTATGTAAATAAATAATTAACATAGCCAGTTTCATTCTCTGTAACTAGAATGTCTGAAAGTTGCATTTGTGTTTTCCACCATGCTGCTAACTTCAATTTGTTTCTCTAAGGGGTTACACATGAAGTCTTTGTTTCTTTGTATTTCACCTCTGCCTTCTGTAATGTCTGGAAGGATGACATCTTTGCCTGCCTTTCCATTGTCTTTCTAATTAACAAGCATCCTTCTTCGGTCTCCAAATGGCAGGTAGCTACTACATCTGCTCAGAATCCCACTGTACTCTGTGAAATGCAAATGGGAAACCAAAGGGCTCTTTCAGCTCCCTGGGGTCTGTTTTCCAAGTTTGGGACCAGAAGCAAAAGATGAATACAGGCAGATGGCATTATGTAGAAACAAACACTGCCTTTTTGTGCTTGCTGGAAAGGTGTTAATAGTAAGTCATTTCTCAAGATACATTACTCTAAATTTTGTGTAATGTCAATATCAACCAATAAGGTTCCATAAAATGCTTGCATTCCCATTTTTTTAAGGTAGCTCTGCCATCCAAAATGAAATTGGTTTCCTTACATTTTCTTAAAGCTAATGTTCAATTGTGAATGATACAGCTAATGCTGGTTGTGGTGTGAGTTCCGTACCCTAGGACAGAAGTTCTCTGTCAGTTTAGTTTGAAGGAAGAGATAAAATATGGCTTGAGCCTGTTTTGGGTTGCTTGGTTTGTTAGATTTTTTTTCTGTTCCCTGGATGATTAGGAACTTGTGTTTTAAAAATAACGTAGTTAAGAGTTTTTAGCTTGCCATTTAACCGCATATCTGCAGGATATCACTCTGGCCAGGACACCTGCAGGGGTCACTCTGGCTGATACTGCAGAAAGAATTGGCAGTATTCTTGGGTTTCCTCCTTTTCCTGTTGTGGCTTTCTGATTTCTTCCCAAGTGCAGGCTGTTCAGCTTTTAGTGTAAGGCTCATGATGTAGATACCTAAAAGACACAAAAGCTGGTATATTTTAAATGTTTATTTTTTTCCCTACAAATGCACGTGATGGAATCTGTTTTGGTTTTGACTTGAAATGTAGGAAATGTAGAACTGAATGCTTTTCATGAAATTCTGTTCATGGAAACCTCTCATTTTTCCTGCTAGCCCTAAGGCCTGCTCTATTTCCCTCCTGGATTCCAGTGAGGTCTGGTAGCAAATGGTATCTCCAGCAAGGAGACATTCTTGAATGTTGCTTGTTGGTATAAAAATGAACTATTTCTGCTACTATGGGAGGAGAGAGAACATTATTATCATCTCACTTACACACACACACACGCCCCCCCTAGTTCTCATGGACATTATAAACATATTCTTGTGAATAAAATGTTTTGCATTGCTTAGACTGTGAGAAAAGTTAAACCAGCCAGTTTTTAACTTTTCAGTTGGTTTGGATCTCCAAGACAAATCATTCTGTCCCAGGCTGGGCTATGTAGGCTCTTGAAATAAGTCAGAAATGCTGGAAGATAAGCAGCAGAGCTGAGGTCTTGTTTTGGGTATTTTTGTAACACTTCAGAATTTAGTTCCACTAGGAATATGTATATTTAACCTGACATACGCACAACAGACTGGAAAGATTTTTTTTTTAACTTCTGTAGCTCTGACTCGGGGAGATAATTTAAGACTATAAGAGTATTGCTTCTTAAACTTTTATTTTTGGAACCTCTTAATCTGTTTGTAACAGAGAACAAGGTCATAGAGTCCCTACAAGCTTTATCCTTATTTCCTACAAATCTTATTACTGTTCTGGAGCACAAGCAGCCAGTTATGTCTTAGTCCTGGACATGCTGGTAAGATTCGGAGAGGTGCTAACTGCTGTGATAGGGAGGCAGTGAAATGTGTTGTTAGGAATGTATCTTTGCCAGAACAGGTTTCCAGCTCAGTGAGTGCATGCCACAGGCAGTGCAGTGTTAGTAACAAAAAGCCCTTTGAACAAGGGAAAAAGTCCCTTCCTGTGGTCACCTGTGCTGTACAGTAGCAGCAAAGTACCTGGCAGCTGGTGAAGCTGGCTTTTCCTGTTTGCTGCTTGACTCCAAGAGGAAGAAGCTGATGATCCCAGCAGAGCCACAGGGCTACACTGCTGATCAGGGCCAGGACTTTGATGAGGAAGGGGCACTTGGCAGGATGAATTCCACGTGGGATGCTGCCCACATTGCCCTCTGTTATGCTCTCAGGCACTCCTAAACTTAGCAAGGCATCCAAAATCCATAGGCAGGTACTCGGAGCAACAGAGTAGGCAAAGCAGGCCCACATGGGTAAGCAACAAAGGGAGAGGTGGGAGGAAAGTACAGAAAGCCTGAGATCAGTTTACAAAAGCACTTGAAAATGCCGAGTTGCATATCAAGGAATTTGATTTTCATCTAGAATTCTTCTGGAATTTAGTAATCAATTAATAATACAATAATAATTTGTAATACAGTATTTCATTTGTTGCCTTCCAGAAAATGTGATTAAAAGTAATGTAGTGTCTGATCACCTAAAAGTTATCACTTCCATTTGACCATTTGAAAGATAAAAGGCAACAACCTGGCTATGTGTTTTTTTCAGGGGAATGCTATTTTGTCAGAGGACACTCCTGTAAACCACCTAGATCAACAGATACACAATATAATTAGCCTACTTTTTTTTTTAATTAGTAAGTGGCACATTGGGAGCAGTTACTGACTCAGGTCTGTTGTGGGTCATCAACTGCTCAGTATTTTGCCAGATTATCGAGAGGGGAAGAATAATTAAGATGTTAATTAAATGTGGATCATGCAAGTGTAGAAATTTCAAATAATTTGTAAGATATAAGATATGGAAGGAACATAAAGCTAATGTGCTTCAATGGCGGATGAGTAAAAATAATTGACTGCACTGTATTTTGTGAAAAACGGCTTTGTGGTGTGGGGGAGAGGTAGGTTTGTGTAGACTTGGTTATAAACAAGGATATTTTGACTTCTGGGCAGAGCAGCCAATTATAAAATATCAGGAAAGTAGGGCGCACAGTGAAGCTTTTGCAGCAAGGGAGAGTTGCAGGATTTTTGCTGAGGGCACATTTCCAGAAGGCTTAATGACTGGGAATCCCTAGTAAATAAGAAGGGAGTACAAGAGCCATGTAGGTTAAATGTTACCCAGCACTTAGGCACTGAACCAAGTTACAAAATCATTTTCCCTAGTGAAACCAGATGTGGACTGTGAAAGGTGTTCCTTGCAGGTGATCCGTGGGGAAGTTTTGCACAAATATGAGGTCCTCCAGGAACGTTTCTGAAGGATTTGGAAATGTGGCTTTCCTAATTTGAGGAGCTAATTTTATATACATACATTTATGTATAAAAGTATATATACAGGAAAAAGAGAAAATTATAATTACATATTAATTATATGTAATAATTATAATTAATACCCACATTAACTATAATTATTGTATAATAATTACACGTAAAAATGTCTCAAGTGCAGATTCTTTTAACCTAATTTCTGTTGTGAACTGGCAGCTAGTATCCTGAAAACCCCTGCTACTCAGTTGTTGGCATTTGCATAAATCGTTAATCACTCCTCCCACTCGCTCTGCAGCAGCACTGGGCTGAACATTGCAGTGCTGTGTACCAGGGCACATGGGAGCTGCTCCTGCTCCGCGGGAACAGCAGGGGGCTGCCCCAGATACATGAATGGTTCCTTTTTTCCTTTCTGTCCAGCAGTACAATTTAACAGACTTGAATGAAATTTTAATTTACACCAAAGCTTCCTGGTTGCTTCAGTAATTCGTGGAGTGACGTATCCACATCGCCTATTAACTTTTTGCTTGCCAGCTCTCAAAGAGCTGGGTAAGTGTCCAGTTGTGTTCTTGAGATCCTGACATTTACGTTGCTGTACAGATTAAAAATAGCGGCTGCTGTTGGTTTCAGCGTATCAGGTGATTGCAGCAGGGCAGAGCGAGTGGGCTGCTGTCCTTCCTCCTGAGGACATTTGCCAGTGGTAACTTGATGTTTTCAGTACTTGCGTTTCAGGAGCACAAAAAAAAAAAAGAGGAAAAAAGTGGTTTGTGGATGTATGAGAGGAGAAGGAAGGATAGGAAAGGGAAAAGGCTTGTTCTGTTACTTGTGGTTTGAGATGTGATTAGATTTCACTTGCATTAAAGCAGCATTTTAAAAAAGATCTATTCAGCCAATTAATATTACTGTTACCTGCATTCCAGTTCAAAAATGAACACAACACTAATACAACTTATGCAGAAAGAGAGGTTTTTGTGTTGGCTCTGAGGTCATGGTGTGTTTTCAGTACACTTTTTCATGGGATTACTTGTGTTTTAGCTGTTTGAGCTTTCCCTACAAGCAATTGAAAGGCAGATGGTTAAAGAAAGAGAGCGGCAGTGACTCTTAGGTCTGTAGAGGAGTTTTATGTATCACTCTTCAGTGGGAACAAAGAAAAAAATCCCAGACAGAAAGCTAGGTTCCTAAAGATTGAGTGTGATGCTCTGTAGTACCATTAAAAACTCCTGTCAATATTCTAGAGTTTGGACAGGACAAATATAGAGCAAATAGCTCATGGGGTGGAAAGTCTGTTCAGGAAAACCACTGGCACAGGAAAGAGTGGAATATTAAACTGCTCTTGTGAAATTACAGAAATTAAAGTGGTTATACATCTACTGCATAGTTCGGACATATTTCTAAACTTACCTGTGGCGCTGGGAGGTTTTATTAGAATTATTGCAGGCAAATGGACTTTGCTCTGATTCCTTCACCTTTATATGAACTGTGTGTCTGGGGACCTTGGCAGAAACCAGTTAAGACAGAGAAACCTGAATTGCAGCTTTCCAGAATCAGTGAAGGAAAGAAAGGCATAGGAAGGTGTTTGTGTCACCACTGGTTTCTTTCCATAAACAAAGTTAATTACATAGGTCTTGTCAGCAAAGCACTCGTGAACCATCAAAGGTTGCTTCCCAGGACTGGAACAGCCAAGTCCAGCTTAAATGTTTCTGTCAACATAGAAACCCAAAATACGAATTTCTTAAACATCTGTGTTATTCTTTTCCCTTACTGGGGCATTTGAATACTTATGAATTGAAACAACATATTTTTCTTCCCTTAAATATACCCCAGACTGCTCGTTTATAGAGCTGAGATGCCCGTTCTTCAGCCTGCACCTTGGTAAGGAAAATGCTTACCCTGACAAACAGGCTGTGGACTGACAGCCAAAGGGCGCTCTCTTGTTCTTAACTGTCAATTTACCAGTTTACTGCAGTGACCAGAAGTGCAGGGGATGTAGGCCTTATTTCAATCCCTGTCTTGCAGATAAATTAAGTAGGAAGATATGTTGCCTGAGGGATCTGTCATTCACTTCCTTTCAGAATTATTCTGTGAAAAGTGGGATTTTTTTTTTGGCTCAGAGAAAGGAGAGAAAAACTCCTACCTTAATGGCTAGGTCACAGTTTAGGAGATGGGGAGTATCTGGCCTCCAGCACCCCTGCACAGCTGACACTTTGGAGAATTTGCATTTCCAGTTTGACTGGACCTGGTCTAAAGGCTGCGGGTTATTGTGGTGGTTTGGGTTTCTTGTTACCTGTCTGGGTGTTGTGTGGACTGGGAGTCGTGCAGCCCCCACACACAGGAAGGAAGTGTGGTTATATTGAACTGTTTAAATATTAGTAACATTTTTGTAGTTTAAGCTAGCAGTTAAAAACCACCTAGACTATCCTTCCTTGGGAAGGAAGAATGAATTGCCAAAAAACATCAGAGAGAAAGAAGATACTTCAGTAGGCATGAATGAAGTGTTTGTGCAGAGGGATCGGCCTTGGCTGAAAGAGCAGCACTGTGTGACCACAGTGCAGAGATCTTCGTGCTAGGGGTTAATTTAATTTACTTCACCTTGGGATTCATAGGCTCAACGTGCCTTTATACATTCAGCTGCAGAGGACATTTTCTTTAATTTCATGAAATGATCATGACCACAGATTCCTAAGTTTTGATTCCTTCTCTCCAAGATTATTACAGTCCTGCAATGTTGGGCCTGAAAACTGATCAGGAAGTCCTTGGAGAACTTGTGAAGATGAAAGTTCCAGCTGTGGCAGAGCTGATGGAAAGACATGGAGTCATGTGGACCCTAGTGGTGTCACGCTGGTTTATATGCCTGTTCATTGACATTCTTCCAGTGGAGGTAATTGGTAACATGAAGTTCTCTTACTACACCCATAATTATTTCATTTGTACTGCTTTAGTAATAATTGCTTACTGGAAATCAAGGTTAATCTGAATTCTCTCCTTTCCTGCAGACTGTGCTCCGAATATGGGATTGTTTATTCTATGAAGGGTCAAAGATCATCTTCCGCGTGGCCTTAACATTGATTAAGCAAAACCAAGCTTTTATTTTGGAAGCCACGAATTTCCCTGACATTTGTGATAAATTTAAGCAGATCACCAAAGGAACGTTTGTAACAGAGTGTCACAGCTTCATGCAGGTAAATTCTCTGCAGCTTTTAGTCATTCCAAATTAAAACCAAGACTTACTTAGAAATGTTTTTCACTAAGCAAAAGAGGGATACGGTTAGGAGAAATGTAGCTGTTAGGACTGTTTTTTAAAATAAGAAACTCCAACATTTCTAAGAAATACATTAATATATTGAATATTTTATATTTAATAAGTATTATTATCAATTAAATATTTAATAATTATTATCTAATTCCATATATAGCAATCCATCTACATTATCTGTCGTACAGGGAAGAAAATTCTTTTTGCCCTTTTAACCAGTTAAGGCAGGAAGCCTGATGAGAAAATAATTTTAGTGCGTTTTTCCAGTGAACTATGGATATTGATCCTGTGCTTTTTTCAGATGAACTGCAATATAGTATTGTAGAATAAGCACAAAGTGAATTTTAAGCTTGCACTGATAAATGACTGTAGTGCCAGAACACACAGCATTCTGTTTAGAAACAAGATGGTAGCAGCAGGTTCTCATTTCCAGACAAAAACCCATGAAGATGAGTGTCTGTGCTATGACAATCTGCAACCTAAGAATTATTCCTGTAAATTATTAATACAGTGGGTGCCACATCAATATAAAACATTAGATTCAGGGCTTATCTCGGAAGATGGAAACATAAAAGGTGGTAGCTGCAAAACAAGTAACAGGAGCACATCTGTCATGAATCACTTGGTCAACTCCACTATCATTGTTTGCTCACTGTGCACAAAACCATGTCCTGGAGGGTGACATTTACCCCCAAAGAGTTTCATGCTCATGGCAGATCTCTGTGCATAGGTCAGTCACAGTAGGATGTCATTTATACTAACTTTTGGTTTTGCTCATATAGAAGAAAAATTAGCTTAACTTACTGACACTTTAAAGTCTTTTAATTAAAGGAGCAAGAGAAAAATCACAGGTACAGCTTTAATTTAGAAGGGAGATGTTTGAGGGATTTGAGGGGTCCATTCCATAAACAGTTTAGAATAAGAATTTTATTAAATCTTAACTGCCATAAGAATCCCTGTTCAGAGACTGGTGCTAACTAACACTTGTCCTTGAAGGAGTTCCCTCCCCCCTCTTTAATTGTGTTAAATTTTACACCAGCTATTTTTAGAAAATCAACCACCTTTTTCTTGCAGTTACCCTGAGAATTTTAACTGTTATTTACTGTAGTAATGGGGCTTTGAGGGCAGTTAGATAAACAATTTACGTTAGGTTCTTCTGTAACTTTGAAACCTGTGCTTTTGTGTTTGGATTTTTTTGTTGGGTTGGGTTTTTTTTTGGCAGTACAGGTATTAGTACCAGTAGAGGTGATGACAGGTATCTTTATGCCTCCTCCCCCAGAAGAGAACCTTAGTTTTTAGTCTGAAGGCTTCATCACCAGAAAGCTGTTCTGAACTGGTTCAATTACAGTCTCATCTCTAGAGCTGTCATTTAACAGCTCCAGAGAGCAGAGGTGCCCACACACCCTCACTGTAGCTTCAAGTGCATAAACTTGGAGCTTGCTTCAGACTTTTCTTCACTCAGAAGTTCTAGGTGAAGTAGTGGAAACAAACGTACTGTTCTTGAACAACAAGTGAAAACAAAAGAAAAAAAGTAATTGAAGATGTGTGCTGGCGTTCAGAACGCATCAAGTTCTTACATCCATATACATTCCTCCCCTGGAAAGCCTGGTGGAGAAGATGAGCAAAGGTAGTCTTGTGAGGGATTAAAACTGATTTTTTGCAGTAGGAAGACACTGGTTTCTTTATGTGTTCCAGAGCCCGAACCACCCCTGCAAGCACCACACAAGAAGTGTACTGGTGCTTTGTCACATTACCCAGGACAATTTAATATGTTCCAAATATGCCCTTTTCCACCACTTGCCATCTAAAATAATCTCAACTAGACACACATTCAAAACAGATTTTCTGTTGCTGCTTTTGTGTAATTTACTGCACCTGTTGGGAGCTGCAGGTTTACTGCGTGTTTACAGCACAGTAGATGAAGATGTTCCCCTGTTACAGGAAGGCCAAAAAGCAGTGAGCAATTTCACAGTATGGACACCAAAGCAGGGATTTCACACGTCAGAGAATTACGTGAGAATTCTAGCATGCTGTCCACGGCCAGCATTTCAACTAAGAATTTTCTTCTTTTGCCCTCAGAAAATATTCACAGATCCTGGAAGCTTATCCATGGCAACAATCAACAAACTCCGAGAGACTTGCAGGGAGAAGTTGCTTTCTCAGGGATAACTTGCCAGATGTAACCAGGTGGTCAGATACTACAGCAATTGACACATTCCTCTGTTTGCACTGATTAAAGCTCACTTTAAGCTTTCCATGAATTAATTGACACTTGACCAATTTTTCCTGCCTTTCAAGTAAGTGTGTTAACACTTTGTACTGTATGTCAGATTTGATAACTGGAACTGGTGGTTCTGTTGTTGTTTGTTGGTGGTGTGTTGTTTTTATTTTTTAAGGATTAAGGTATTTTCAGACTAGAATGTGATCAATGTCAGGACCCTCCTTTTAAAAAAATAGTCCCAGGGAATTTTGTAATATTAAAAGAAAACCGATGTATAAAATTATGTATTACTGTATTAACTGTGACACCATTACCATTTGTACAAAATAAATTAATTTAATTTGTCAGAACCTGTTTCTTGGTGTAGAGAGTAAAATATGTGAGCTGAGTACTGACTGCCAGCCATTGGCTGGAATACAAGCATCTTTTTCCTCACTGCTCTCACTTCAGGAACTCAAATACAGCAACGTGCAGGGCAAGAGAGCAATCAAAGCGATCTTCACTAGCAGTTGGTCTATGCAGTGTGAGATAGAGCAGCTGTAGTGCAATTCTCACACACCTGTGTCCCTAAAAATCTGAGAAACACTTGTAAAGCCATCCATGAACAGACTTCTTCTTTGACAGGGGAAGATACTGGGTAGTTCCAAACTCTGTATTGGCACCGGACCACTTCCAGCCCTGCTGGGGCCAGGAGTCTGGGAACTGCTTTCTTGTCCAGACAGAGCCCTCTCGTGGCCAAATCCTCTCCTTCCAGCTGGGGAAAGGAGGAAAGACGACTGGAGATCAGCACTTTGTGGGGTTTTATGGGCCCTGTGCAACAACTACTGTGGAAAGCCTCACCTTTTAACAGCACAACCCTTTTCAGACTTTATTCCAAGCTCTCTTCATTCCTTTTGAAGTATGGCTTCCCCCTACCCTGCAAACTGAGATTTTTTTCATTCCTCATCAGGGGAAAAAAAAAAAATAATCACCTTTTTCAGAGGAAGTAGATGAGTGCTCTTCTAGACAACTAAAGACTGCTACTCAACAGTGATTCTGAGCTATCCTATCCTTTATGGTACCAGATGTACACCTTTTTCCTCAAGTACTGAATTACAATGACAGTAGCAGCACCATACATGTAATATGTCAGCAGGTATTAGGAAACACTATTCACCACTAGCAAAATGTATAGCTTCCAGGTATGCTCAAGGTCACAGGGCATTGGTCCAAAGTACACCAGCCTTGCTGCCCTGCATTGGGTTCTCTTGGTCAGGAGTGTTCTGGGCAGTGTTTTGGTGTGTGCCGGTTCCTGCCCTGCAGAGCTGGTAATGTTAACGCCAAAGCCAAAGGGAGTCAGGGAAGCTTTCAACACCAAGGTTCATTTCCAGCACATTACGAGGCCTCAGGAGATGTGCTTTTCCTACGTTGTGGTAAGAGGCCAACTTCGAAATCAAACACGAAATGTCGTTTACACAGTCCTTAGACTGAGCAGCACTGTCAGAAAGTGATGCTTAGCCAGGCAGACCAGAGTACTGACATGTCTCAGCAAGTGGCAGTTTAATATAAGAGGTAACTTCTCCAGGTCTCAGGTTACCAACACATAGCTTTCCTTGTTTCCAAACACAAAGTGCAAAACAAGAGTGTGATTCCAACACACACACACACACCCCCACACCCACACCCACACACATTAAGGTTTGCCTTTGTGGCACAAAGAAAAAACTTAAGCACTTGTTTAACATAACTCCACACTAAGGATTGTCTGAAGCTTCCCAAGTATAGCCAAACCATGACTTCAGCACTCAATAAATGGTCAACAACTGGTTTTAAGAGTGATCAGCAATACTAAGAAATACAGAAAAAAAAGTGTCTTTATTAGCATTGTTACAGGCAATGCATACATAAGAACTGATCCTTAAAGTGTACAACCCCCCAGCCAAGTTTAAAGCAATAGAATCAGCAGATTGAGATCTATATTGTACACATGTGCAGTAACAGGATCTCTCTGAACCTTCCAACAGAATAGACTGAAATCACTTTACAAAAAAAGGTAAATAAAAATAACACCCATTTTAAAAAAGTACCAGCTCCTAACGAGCTGACATAGCATCAAAAATATCAAACAGGGGAGTTGTCCAATCATAAAGAGTTCCTGTAAGGTTTGAGTATTGCGTCGTTCACACCCTGCATGTGCCAGGCATTGAGTTGAAAGCTTAGTAAAAAATACACACCTAAGAGACAAGGTGAAGTTCAGATTTTAAATCTCCGTTTTGTCAGTTGTTACTAAATTTTTTTAAATGCATCATCAGTATATTTAACATCATCGCTCAATGGCAGCGGTGCAAATAATGAACCTTTTCCCTTTGTTAAGAGTTCTGAAATTGAGTCAGAGTTAGCAACATCCCTCTCTGGAATCTGTAGCTGACATGATCTTATGCCAATTCCAAAAAAGCACCCTTAAAAACTTTCAGCTTGTTTCTAAGTGGGTAAATATTAAAACTAGTTAGCAAAATTAAACACCAGAATCTTCAGAAGTTATTTTTGTGCATAGTTAAATGCTGCAAGATGATTTCACATTTAATAAAGCAGACTTTAAAGAAGCAATTTGCAAGAAAAGATGTTACCTTACAATATCAACCAGTTCAGGGAAAATGTGGGGGGATTTTTTTCCCCCAGCCTCTTGCAATTGCTTTTCATCTACACTGGATTTTAGTGCAAGTAATTAAATTGTTTGATATCCAGCATGGCTCCTCTTTCTGCCAATCAGGTAAGCAATCAAGACAATTAGAACAAGACCAGCAAGGGCTGCACCAACTATTATAGGGATCAGCATGTTATTTTCATCCAGTTGACATTCTTCCACTGAAGAGAGAGAAAAAGATCCATGTTAGGTACTAGCGCACCAACAGATGGCTGCATCCAGAACTTCAGCATTCTGCTCTCAGCACAGATAAAACTGGCTCAGCTAGCTTGCCAACAATGAAAAGGAAGCCAAGCCCACTAACTGTGATCATTCAGGATGAAGTCTTTCTAGCACCAGGTGCGTACACAATATGGAGATGATACTGATTGTTTCCTCCTCAAGAGCTGTTAAGTTACACACAAATTTAGCCATCATAAATATCCATGTGACTCGTCCCACAGTCACTTTGTTTTCACCACAGTCACAAGGGACAGGTTTGCCCCTTTCGCACGACTGTCTGCACACAGTTTGGAGGGAAAGGCAACACCCTTCCTTAACTCTTCTCTGGACCATCGGGAACAAGTCCAAGTTGTTTCAAAGCTTTTTACATACCTCTCACACTAGCCTCAACTCGGACACCTTAATCAGCCCCCACATCATCTGTAGTGGGGCATGCGGAGACTAAGCATAGCACCCACAAGCTGACATTTGACTGCAGAATGTTATATTTATATCGAAGTATACTTCACAAGTCTGCCAAATGCAAACCTCTTACCTGGCCCAAATTTGTCTCCATCAATCTTGAAAACCTGGATCTGAACATTAAATAAATTGACAAGGGCTTGGTCCGTGACCTGCAGATTCTCCTTGGAACTGCACTTGTAGGAGTTCCCTACTGAAGCTCTCATCTCACTCAAGCTGTTGTTTGATGCTTCAAATTTTGGATCTGTGTAAGAGAAAGTCTTATTATATAAACCCGAATAGCAGGAGCTGTAAGCTCATAGAGCTGAAATTTGATACATTCATCCCCAACATTTCTCATACATTATTTAATGCAGGCTACCCTTAATATTTAAAGAAGTAATCTCAGAGAGTAGATTTCTTAGAAGTCCTTACTTTTTGCTTCAGAAGGCAGAGTCGTGCTTACACTCACACCTTGCAGGAAGAATTTTTCAGCACTTGCATTCTTTAAAAAAAACCAAAAACCAACAAATCAGTAGTTGTCATTTGAGCTGATGATGTACAACATAAGCTGTTCATGTTCGGGTCCCATTCTGCATGCATTTGGAGAAAGGTTTTCAAAGCATAGACCACAAGGGGATTAGCATCCAGAGGAGGTGTTTAGTTGGACTTTAGGAGAGAAAAGCTACAGAAAGTATGCACCTTAAGGAAGATTATTTTGTGGGAGGGCAAAGAGGCAGAGAAATGGGGCCTTGTCACCCCCAAACTGTTGAGCTGACTTCCACACTGCAGGCACAGTCCCACCCATTCCTTAAGCAGCCTTCTTGCAGTGATCTTGGTAACCCGCAGAGCTGTAGAGAGTCATTTAACAGCAACAGCTCAAGGTGATCAGCATTAAAAGGAGCACGAAGCTCTGACAAACACCGTGGATTCAGTCCTCAAAGGTACGCGGCTCCAATACAGCACCTGGGGCAAGGCTGTGGGAAACAGGATTCCCAACCATCATAGGAGACCAGAACACAAGAACACTTGGCCTTTGGGCTGTACACAGAATATTAATGAGGACTTAAATCCAGCTCCAGGCTTAAAATTAGGTGAGATGCCCACTTGTTACAGGCTCCTCCCAGTTTCGGCAAGAAGCCTTAAGGAGTATGCAACACAATCTTCAAGGAAGTTCCCATTCCAAACAAAAGACTTTTCTGTGTACACATATGTATGTGTGCGTATAAAAATAAACATTCTTTTCTCACAGTGGTTACCAAGCATAAAACCCACTAAATCCCAGTATTAAAACCAAAGGAATTAGTTACTCCCCTTCCTGTAGCTGTGTCTTTTTCCCCTCTTGCACTTGCCCCAGCCAGTTTTCCCACACGAAAAGTCCTGCAGGCCCTACACGCTTAGTACAGAGACTCTTACCAATGCAAACTGGAAGGTAACCCTCGTTTTCTCAAAAGTCAGATTCAACAAGGCAGATGTACCGTTGCATCTCCCAGAAGAAGTTGTATTCCGTGGTACGAAATTCAGCAAATCCAAACCCATCTGTGAGAGAAGAGGATCAATTATGGCACTTGAAGAGACTAAACACATCGCCTGACACTCAGGCGAGGTATGGCTGGCTTGTGTCACGTGCCTACAGTGTTGTCTTTGCCCTATGTTACAGACACCAGGGCAGACCCGTGCAGGCTGCACCTGAGCTACCAGGCTGAAAGACAACTAAGGGCACATCTAAAAGAGCTTTCTGCAGCCATGACTGGCTGCAGCCAAGAATCCACTGCTTTCTCCACACACACTGCTGTGGTCCTTGCAGTGTAAGGAAAAACATCAAGAACCACCACACTACACAGAGAGCAATATGCTATAAAATACAGCTTTGACATAAGGTAGAAGCAATTAAGGGAACCACCTGTCAGCACAATCATCTTGCATGTCATTTCAGTTCAAAATGTTTTAGTTTTGCCCACGGTTCATGATTTTATACGGTCTTGCATCTGCAGAAGGCTATGGGTTAAATGCACTTGCCAAACAATTAAATAGAAACCTTTCAGTAGCTCTTAGCTGATCCTCATGTGACTTTGGAAAACCTACTTGCCACCTCCTCGCTGGTCATTACACTAGAAATCAGCTGTTCCACCAGAACACCAGAACCAGGGAATTTCACACAATTAAAGTGGCTAAAATACAATTATCATCATAACAGGCCACGGTACAGCCACACACCAGCTATAAGTGCTCATGATTTTACCTCTCAGTCATCATCAACATCATAAATAAACGCAGTAGTTTCTTTTGCAACACCATTGTTTCCGATTGGGGGTTTTCAACAGTCCCTTTGGGACTTTGGGTTTGTCCATGGGGCTGGCAAGCCGGGCTCTGCACCAATAGTGGAGGGAAAGAACCTGTGCCAGGGCTGGATCTTACATAAACCATGTATTTTTTTTTTTACTATTAATATCAGCTGTTAGGTAGCTTTTAAGCATCAAAGCCAAACCCAAACATCTTCAGTGCTGGCTGGAATTAAGTCACAAGCCTGTCCAGCTTTACAGGAGTAATTTTCCCTTCTACTAGTCATTCACTGTTTCTACACCTCAGGCCAAACTTCTGTATTTTATTTAACAGTTTAAAAATCTTGTTTCAGTTGCAACTTTGGTAACGAGATTCCCCATCTCATATCTTGATAATTTTTACTACTTCTCTTAAATGACCATATACACTTCCTGGATTCAACAGACAAGTTTAATACTGCTTTTAGTGAGTGGAAAAATCCTTACGAAGCACTTTCAGTAAAAGTATTTAAAATGTCCCTAGTCTAGACCAAGTTAAGCAATTCAAACAGAAGATAATGATGGATGAACACAAACACCTGGGCTTTTTAAAGAAAAAGGTTAGTTTATAATAATTTACCAAGCCTTCCCCAGAGAAGAAATTTGAAGGATTTGAAGAAACAAAAATCAAAATGTACCTTTTCATCTTTTTTTGGATAGGTGATATTAAGCTGTAAGCCCATGTAGGCAAGTACACAGGTTCCATTTGGGCCAGTCACATTGTATTTACCAACTGCAGGATTTTGGGGTGATGATGTTGGTGCTGGGCCAGTTGTTGGAGCCTGGCCAGTAGTCTGTTTAGGAGTTGTAGGCACTACAGTAGTAGTAGAGACCATATCTTCAGCACATTCCGTCTCTGCAGAGAAAGGAAAACAGTCATTACCAAACAAAATGAAGCTGTGGCATGATCTACCTTTTCAATCCCCAAGGGAAAGGAAGACACCATTTCAAGTAGCTTTTTTCCTAATAAAAGATAAAAGCTCAGAAACACAATGCTAAAGTATTACCTAAATTCTTTCTGCAAAGTTTGACACCCTTTTAAAGCCTGGCATGTGAAAACGACACCTCTGCTGGTAATTTGGTAACCTCTGCTGAAGTTCATGGTGACCACATCCACTTTCATTCACATCTGTCATTTCACTTTGCCACTGGGTCAGGATAAATCTGACAGAGCCAGCGCTCCTGCTGTCTGTTCACAGCCAGGCTGGCATCCCTATCACTCACTCGGGGCACTCGTGTGGGAAAAGCCGAGGAACAGTTCTCCTGCCCGCTGTTAAAAGTGGTCTCCCAGGAGAAGTGTTCTCCTTCCTCTCACTCTCATTATTCTGGCAATACCCACAGTAGCCTTAAAATATTGCTGTGGCTCTTCTGTCCTTAACAAGGGGATTCTAAGACACTGCTTGTGACGGCAAGTTTCCTGCTGTATCCTCTCACATCCATCCCCCCTTCAGTCCCGCACAAGAAGCCACCCTCCACAGGGTTAACAAGGCTGTGAAGGTGTGGAAGTTCACCTTCTCTTTTCATCCAGTCCAGCAGCAACTTCCAAGGGAACAGTGACTCTGATTTATTTGCCAGAGTACTTGGAAACATGTGGCAGCAAGATCTTAACTTGATCTGGGAGCCAAGAAGGTTCCTGCATTGAACATCTAAGCCAAAACCAAAGGTCGTAACAAAGACATTACTAAAGTAGAGGCTTCCACGTTTCAAGTCAAGGTCATCTCCACATGCCAGGGATAACAACTCGCAACTTTTTAGGGACAACAGCAACTGCAGCAGCATTCAACTCTGACTCAAAGGGCCTACTTCTAAAATTTAATGCATACTTATCTTGCAGATACAAGACACCTAATAAATAGCTTCAAACTTAAACAGCAGCTTAACTTCCGATTATGGCTCAGAAAGAGGAACTCTCATCACACCACCTCAAGCCACACACACTCCAACATAGCACACTCCCTATTTCTACTCCCCTGCTGGAAAGTCAAAGAGCAGAATGAAGGTGGATGAAGGAGGAATGATCCTGTATTTTGTAGACTGATACCGGTCCGATCCCAAAATGCAATCATTTCCTAACAAACCAAAAGCAGCTTTCTGGGTACTTCAGTGGAGAATTACCCTCTATCTGCAAGACCTCAACACATAAAGGCTCTTATTTAAGTTGAGAGAGACAGAAACAACCAAATCACATCGAATGGAAGTTTAGCCTAGGTGGAGTTTTGATACAGTATTTTTACTGAACTGATTTAGAGCAGTTTCTAGTAGCTCTTCAGGACAGATCAGAAGATGAGACAAATTCTTACATCTTTTCTCAACAGTTACAAGAAAGCAGCTGGCAAAACTACCAACAGAGAGAAAATGAAAGCCTCCCTTTCAGAGCTGCAGATAACCACTACCATCCCCTCAGTCACTAACTTCTTGTACACTGTCAGAAGTCACCACTTCTACTTATGCGGATGCACTGAATATTGACTCTTCTCCCCTTCAGTGAGCCTTGTACAGATCACCAGCAGAAACATCCTTTCATTAAAGATTAGCAGAGAAAGAAAAATATTAAGGGAAAATTGCAGATCTAAAGATTATCAATAACTAGCTGCCTAAGGGACAGGGGAAGGCTCAAGGCTATGAAAATGGAAGGAAAGAACAGATCTGGAGGGCACAATATTATTTTCAGGTCAAGATGATTAAAAAAAAGGATTAAAAAAAACAAACAAGAAAGAGCTAACTCATTGTGCACTAGGAATGGAAAAGTCAGATGCAACACTATAATAAAAACTTAGGGACGATGATAATTTAAAGAAAAAACTGTTCATGGCAGTATAAATAAGAGGAATGTGGAAACAACAGAACCACAAAACAACATCCCTCTCCATCCTTGAACTCGGACTAGTGTCTGATCACAATCACAGAACTTCACATCTTTTTTCTAAGAATCAGTAGTTTCATCAAATCAGTGATACCACAGGATGGAAAAAAACAATTCAGAGGCTATGACTGTGACAAGTTCAAGTGTTTATGTTTATCTAAAAAAGAGAAGGAAGCATAGGAATAGAAAATAAAGCAAATGCTGACAAATTTGCGTTCCACAAGAAACACCCTCCAGAAATATTGCAATACTGAATGTTTTTAACCAGAGGACTACATAAGAGCAGATCTTAAGGTCTTAAAAAAGAAAAGTATTACATAGGGAGATTTTATTGAAGTTTTGTAGAAGTTAAAAATCAGCTTCTCCCAGTATCATGTCTTATGTTTGAGCCTGCTGATAAATGATCACTTATCATAACTACCTAGTAAAACAACTGGATCAAAGTTTCATAATTAAAAAAAAAAAAAAGAGAGCGTTCTGAAGACTGCAGTAATAGAAATCAGGGTTTGGTGTGGGTTTTTTTTAAGCATAAATGTAGGTCCACGTCTTTACTGCGAACTAGTTCACTGAATGGAAAAGTTGGATCAAGGGAATGATACACCCAAATCTGAGCCAGTCACGTGAAGCGGCCATAAAAGAAGTCAATGCCACTATTATCATGCATCAGGCAAGGTATTTTTCACAGAAACAGGACAAGGTAGAGATACTCCAGTAGAAGGTACTTGTTCATTGTATCCATTCCATGCTAGCATTGGCTACTCTAGTTTTTAATATTTGTTTCAACTTAGCAGGTGCATTAAATGGGATTAACAGCTAAAGAAAAGATCTGTATTTCCCAGGGAAGATGAAGACTCTAAAAGTAAGGCAAAGACTTATCACTCCTTAAGATAGTATGGGTGATCAGCTTATACAGCTCTTTTGTGTTTGAGGAGTGCTGCCACAAAAGCAAAGGACATGAACACACCACGAAGTAGTTGGCCTTTAATAATTTGAAGTAAAATTCTAAACTGCTTTTCAGTACAAGCAATCAGGATAAAAGTATCACTTCGTGATTGTGCCTGAAAGAGAAAAACGTCACTGTTAGAGCTGACATAAAACCTCCTGTAGGAAGATGTACGTTTCTGCTCCCTACAGATCAGTTCTCTACTGTCTGCCATTCTTTCACTAATTTTCCCCAGAGCACACAATAACCAGTTCAAATTACTTTGGTAGAGGCCATAATGCTTGGAAGTGATCAGGTACTTCTTAAACTAGGATTTTGGCCATGTGCCCACTCAACTTACTGCAGCTTGTGTTTAACACCCATACTCATGAACAGCCCAGTATAATACTCATGGGAACCCAGGGCACAATCTCCTAATCACAGATTCCAACATCCTACAGAGAAAACCTGATGCAAGTCCTTTCATTTCAAAAGATGCTGTTATCAGAGCTTCAGATCCAGTTTGTATCTGCCTTAATATTATTAGTCAGGACTTGAAATAACCTGTTATTGGAAATATTAGCTCATCAAGTACATTTTCTGTTACAAGATACTTACTGTTCACACTGAAAGTGCCATTTGTGAGATAGGCTTCTAAAGTGACATTGCTGAAAGTAACATTCACAGTCCTCATATTGATGTGCTTGGAGTTGATGCATCTGTATTTTGTGCCCCTCTGTGCCTGAATAATACTTTTATGGGATACAGTCTTCATGTCTCCTGTAAAAAGATACATTGTGTTAGTATGTACCAGTATTTAAAGAAATGACTCAGTATTACATCTGGAAGGGTTACACAATAACAACAGGAAGTTTTCACCTTACCTGCAGTTGAATTTGGGAATAAAGTTGCGTCTGACAGATTGTAGTGGAAAATTAACTCTTCAACTTGGTACTTGTCTGCAGATTCTGAGAAATTCAGGCTTAACGAGTGTCCTGCTCCAAAATCCAAGATCAGAACTGGATGAGATGTGTTATCTTTACCACATGAGCTCCGTGAGTCTACTGAAGCATTTTGCGGAAGAAAAAAGCGTGCAGACTGTGGGGTAGAAAATAAAACACATGTAAGCTTCTCCTAACAGCTTTTAAAATATCCTATGAAACTGTTACAAACATACAGCAGACATTAATATGTACTATAAGATGTCTACTTATATGCCAGTATATAGCAAGCAGCATGTTACTGGCATTTGAGTTTAAGAATCTTGCTTCCTGAAAGTGAAGGACAAATGAGTACATACTCACAGCACCTCTTAGACCTTTTTTCCTCCTAAACTAGCAATATGAATTTGCAGGTACTTCTGTACTACAACAATCAAATCTGCCAAACTCTGGACACGTGAAAAATGGGAGAATTTAAGCTTTGCTTCTTGTAGTACAACTGAGCAAGAACAGAAGTAAATGGTACATCCTTACATAGCTTGGCTGTATACTTTGAGTTTATTACACATTGTGAAGAAATGTGGTATCTGAAGACCAATACAGCATTTACTTGTAAGTTTTGAGCTTACTGTTTACAAGAAGAAACAGACAAAAGCATGTTATGAAAGAAGTCAGTTCTGAGTGCAAACAGTGATATACCAGTATCAGCAGGGTTTCAGACCAGCAGCACTATTGAAAATCTGGATTATACAATATAAGGCTCAGGTCAAATCACACATAGCAAGTGCACCACTGGCAAAGTAGTAGGATTTTTTTAACCTTGTATTACACTGATGGCTAGGAAAAAAAAAATCTACTTCAACAACACAAAACTGTAATAAGACTATAAATAATCCACAACTCCTATTCAGTAGTGAAGATACAAAAAAAACCAAAACTTATTTGTTAAAGCAAATTCCTAATTTTCCAGCTTTTGCTGTTAATATGGAACAATCGGTAAGCACTGCACTAGTCTGTAGATACACTGAAATCTAGAGATTTGCTAAGTAGGAAGGTCACAGATTTCTGGAGTTTAAAAAGTTTAAAAGCGATGTGCCAACAGCCGTTTCAGTTCAGAGGCAGTCCATGTGAGTGGGACCAAGTTACCAAAAGAGAACTCTGCCTTTACAGTTCCAGTGAAAGCCATTTTAGTCATCAATAGGACTGGTGTGGAATTTCAGTCACAAAAGTCATTACACATGTTTTGTTTGTGATTGTTTCAGGCAGCCTTAACCTTGCCATTTAATTAGAAGAAGCATCTGTAGTAAAGAAAAGCTGATGCAAAATGACTGAGAGGGTAAAAATCTTTGTTGAAGCAGTTTATCGTGCATAAAAACACTCGTTGAAAGTTTAAATACTGCACACGTGCAGAAATACCACACATTTTATAAATACTAAAAATACTAATAAGTGACAAGCAGTAAGATACTCGCTGCCCTTACCTGTTTTTGCCCACTGTTTTTGTATTCCACTGAGAAGGCTACTGTCAAATCAGCAATTATGCAGACCTTACCACTTGAATCTTTCACTTCAAATGAAGAGGAAGCCTGTAAAAAGCCTGATAAAAATAAGAAGTGGTTAACTTGGTGTCACATAAATTTGCATTTTTGATCCCAAAGAGACACACATGTACAACTGTACGTTTTGGGAGTACAACCTAAACAGTTGAGTTTGGAAACGTGGGCATTAACAGTCTCTAGCTTCAACATCACTAACAAACGGAAGACAAATTTAACACCTCATCTATAAAAATGCAAAGCCACCCAAACCAAAACTGTTGACATGCTGGGTCCTAAGAGATAAGAAAAACACGCAACAAACACCAGTCATAGTGTTCAAGGCAGCTTCAGTGTTCGCCCTATACAGTAACAATTTTACCATCTTCAGCCAGACCTGACTTAGCTTATTTGATCCTGCGTGCCCTCCAACACTCCGCCTTCCCCCCCCAGCACACCATGCAGCCTTCATTCCCGCTGTACCAGGACACTCAGCTGTACATGCACTGAATGCAGCATTTAGAAAGCCTGGATTGACTGCAGATGTTTTGAAGGCACTGCCAAAAATAGCATGATAGACCATGCTACCCTTGCCAGGAAAACTTCTCTTTATCGTCATCACGGTCCCCACACTCGAGAGGAGGAGGAGGCCAAGACCTTGACACAGACTGAGGTTACGTTTTCCTGACTGGTTTAAGCTGAACTCAGACTGAGCTGCTGAGAAAAGCAGAGAAAAGCTTTTCTGCCCCCTGTTCTACTCCAGCCTCAACGCTCCGAGCACGCTGAGTACAACTGCCCAAAGTCTTGACTTAACAGGGCAAGAACGCACAGCAAGGGGAGCACACGGTCATCCTTTCTGATGGCAGCATGGACTGGGACCAGGGGGACCAGGGTCCACTGCCAACAAAGCTTCACACAGGGGACACAATGCGGCAGGCTGCAAACAGCTGGAAAGCTGGTTACCTCCTACTTCATTTGTGGCAAGGGATACCTGACAGTGCTCCTGCACCTCACCAGTTCTTTATTTTAGAGTCTTTGATTTTTCAGATTCTCAATTTGCCACCACCACCACCCCCAAGCGAACCTCACTGCAAAAAGCCTGCGCCATTTTCATGCTAGCACTTTATCAGTTTGCATTTGCAACAACTTCAGTCTTGCAGAAAACCTGATAAAAAAACAGCTGCAAGACATAAACCATTATCACAAGCAAATAAGCCTTAACGAGTCACACATGCTAATCCATTCAACTGTTGATAATAGCAAAGAGATCCAGATGACAGATTATCCATTAGCTAGCTTCCCTCCCCAAGAAGTTTTCAAAAAACAAATCCTAATTTTAAAACTTTCCACTGCAGAACTATGGTGTGTACAGTTGTATTAAGACAATTATTAGGAAAAATTGGACTTTGGTCAGCTGGACTTCAGTAGAAGGCAAATCAGTCGCAGGAACACATTGGAAACTATTTCTCTGGCACCCGGAAAGCATTTTCCCTTGTTGCCTTCCCCTTAGCAACACCACGTCCTCCCCCTTCACCAAAGAGGGCAAAGCTTAAAATGGAATTCATTCAACTTTACTCAGTTTTTGAAGAGTCTAGACTTGAAATCAGAGGATAGACAGAAGAAAGAAAATGCCTAAGAACAGATAGCGTAGAAAACCTGTTTCAAACCAAAAGTGTCCTACCTTTGCCTTTATGTCCAGCATAAAATCTTCGTTAAGGACCACATATTCACAAGGAAATGTTATTTATCGCAATTCAGAGCAGTATCAGAAACAGGTTCTTCCACATGGAAGTTTCAATTTGCAAAGTGTCCTTCGGTTTGCATTTACATCTGGAACTTGTTTACATTTTATGCAAGCACTAGTTTTCTTAAAAGCAAGCTGCTTACACTTTCCTCAAGATTTCTAGCACAGCGTAAAAAAGCGTAGAGGCAGGGAATAAGAATCCACTGCTCCCTGAACTAACGCTATGACGGAAAATGTGCTAGAACAAAAACCTTCCTTGTGCATGCAGACTCCCTTGTTTGATAGCTATTAAAAATCTTGGCAATTTTAGCGCTAAAAATAATCAAGTAACAGGTAGTAAAGGAATGAAAGAAAAATAATTTTTAAAATAAATGCAGGGGAAAGAAAAGACTGAAAACAATTAAGAAAAATGTTGCTGACCTAAGTGGTAACATGACAGACCTGTCTACTACAGATGATTCAGAGAACAACAGACAATGCGGAGGTACCAGAAAGCACCGAATGGAAGACAAGTTCTGGTAATGAAGAGCTGATAAATCACCCTCAGCGAGTTCAAGTAATAAAGAATAAGAGGCATGAATAAACACTAAACAGTAACACCTGCATAACTACTAGATTTTTGTAAGGTTAAATTCACATCATTATATGAATCCTGATTTCATTAGTGTGGAACAAATGCTGTAAAACCCCAGTCCCTCTTAAGAAATACTCAGCAGCGGCTGGATTTGCAGTGTCAGTGATGAGACAGACGCAACCAGCACGAGACAGTGAGCTGTCCTCGATGGAGTGGTGAGAGCTGTTTCACTGCAAGTAAGGCAACACTCACAGGGACGGTGATCAGAGAGCACTGTGCTGCACCATCATCTGCTCCCAAGGTCTTGAAGGAATGCAGATGAAACAGAGTGAAACGTATGGGACATAGGAGCAAAGAAAAATTAGAAAAAAACCCCTGAAGAACAAATCAAGACGCTGAAGGAAAGAAGGTCCCGCCTACTCTCTGCTCCAGCCAGTTTAAGGCAGAGGAACAGCTTGCTGGGTCTTGGCAGGAAAGCAGCTGTTGAGTTTTGTGAAGGCAGTTTCAGTGTCGAGTAGTGATTAATGCATGAATCATCACCAGCCCACAAACACTACGAGCCTACAGTCAAAATGTCAAGACTACAGAAAAGCAAACTGATGTCGAATCAATCTATCCTGGGAATATTTCTAATGAAGTTACATAATGTATTGCTTAATTCTATCAGGGCATATCTACAAGTTGAGAACACTGTTTGTACATCTCATTCAACAATATCATTCTTTGCTAATTAACACAAAAACTGATAGAATCCCCAGATTCTTAACTTTAGGCTTTAAATGTTCCCCTTAATAAACTGCAGAGCCCTATATGACAACTACCTGTGGCACAGCAAGTGCAGTACTTCAGATTTAAATGCAGCGGTCCAAAACTTTTCAATAGCAAAAAGTAAGTTTCGTTAGGTTCATTATTCGCTTGGCTGGAAGCACCACATTATGGATATCCAGCAAAGGAATTACCAAAAATGTACTAACATCAAAGGAATTTCACTTGGTTCAGATGCTTCCTTTGTATTCCAATAAATTCCAAAAAAAGGCTGCTGACATATATTTATTCTAGCTGCATCTTTTCAATTGAAAACCATAAGACAATCTCTCCCTTTATACCTCATTTCTGCAATTACAGTCTCACGCAAGAAAACACTTAAGATAACTGTTAAAGCAACAACTAGAGATGTTGCTTGAATTAAATCCAGCATCCTTCTTATCTAACATACCTACCTCAAAAAACCCCAAAGTATATTAACAGTCTGAGATAAAATAAGTAAGTAAAACAAAATAAATACTTCCCTGATTGTATAACAATTTATCTTAAAGAAATCTACCTCATAAAGCTGTTTGTTTTAAGCTGAAAACTACAAAGCTAACAAAACAATCTAGCACATGCTTTCAGGTTTCGACCTTCTAACTGAAATCCTGTTAGTCAAACACAGCTACCCTTGATTTACTGTCCCATATAATGGAAACCTACTAAGGGAGAGAGATGAATGGTTGTTGTGTGCTAGAAAACCAAGCACATTTAATGGCAATCGTGTACACCATCTGCTCGCAAAGAGGAATTCAGTTACCGGAGTTAATGATTTACTTCGCCTCTGATTTTTATTAGAAACATGGAACACTGACAATAAGGAAACACAAAAGCTACTTCTGTATAATCTGGGGCTTATTATTATAGTCATGTTTCCTGCATAAGTAAAAACTTCTTTAGCATTTTTCTTCCTCTCTCTTGGAATAAAGGGCAGCAAACCATCCAAATCCACCTGGGCACATATCCCATATCATCAGTACTTTAAGCCATACAGATACCCAGTGAATGGGACTGTCTGCAGTTACATCAACTGCCTACGGTGTTTGGGAGGAAAACCATGGCTGCAGCACAGCGCAGCTGCTGGCTCCTGGGATGTGCTGTGATGGGCTTCAGAGTATCCCACGGCCTGGTCACACTCACAGACTCATCCTGGCTCCAGCCCACCCTGGAATTACTGTGCAGCAGCACTCCGGGGGTGAGGGATGCCAGCCCTACACAATCATTCTGCACCTAAGCTGCAGTACTGATGTGTTGCCCTGCACCTTTGCCCACGTGTTCTGATGGCAAACGCAGTGAACACTGCTATCTGTAGGGCATTAATCCAAGCAGATAAAAAATGCTGGTTATTATCTAAAGAAGGTTTATTTTCTATTGTACACCTGAACCAAACTGCCCAGTAATTTACTCATTCTGATGGTTCAGAATGATCCTGTCATCTCAGTGCCATTTTGTGAACAGTGGTAACTTTTGTCACCACTTTAGACTCCTAAATCTATGCCAGAGAAGAGAATGGAAAAATCCCTGAGGAGTTACGCTGTCCTCTAATGATCTGTCTTCTAATGTACGCACCACTCCCAGAGGGACACCTGGTCCAAGTCCTTTATCAGAAGACTGAGTCAAGATCACTTCCTCAGGATTCAAAATCTCTACTACCTTGGGATAATACAGAAAGACAGGAACAACTGAAAGCAGGAAAATCCCTCGACAGCCTTGACGTACGAAACACTTTGCAAGGGGTGAGATGGTCTCCATAAAATGATGAGTTATACTGACCTTTCACCAACAGACACACAAGACCGAATGCTGGCTACCTGGAAAGCTGGCAGGAAAAGACGAGGCTGGACTCACTTGAATACACACACAGTGGTGGGGAAAGGAAGAACAGAGCTTAATTCAATGCATGAGAGTACTTTAGGGCATAAGAGAACCAGCTGCAATTGTGCAGGTGCGGCACCTGGTTATATCAAGTTCCTGATCCAGCCCAGAATATGCATCCTTGCCAACCAAGAGACAAATTCATTCAACCTCAGATTATGGTTTTGATATTGTTGACTTCCATTAAGACAGTAAACACTTTATTTCTCAATTCAAGTTTGCAGATCAGTAACTTCTGTCTTTATAAACAAATTTGTACAAGTACAATAGCATTATAAAGGAAAGGCTATCTAACAGCCATACACTTGCCATTTGACCAGAGAATTGCACAATTGCATCAAGTTTAGTCACATGAAACTTCTTTATGGCTTCCTATCTAGAGGAAGGAAGTCTTGGGATAGCTCTACAGCAAACGATTACATGAATGCACTGGGAGAGCTAAGCTCCCCTGGCCAGACCCTTTTCAGCACTCACACAAGTGCATTTTGTACTTGCTCTGGTTAGTGCTGCTGTATCACACCACACAACTAACACACATTCTTCAAGGCAGCTGCGAGACCCAAACAATGTTTTGAAGAAAGGAGCACTGTGTGACAATTTAAAGAGAAAGCTTCCCCAGAGGAGAGGATATTGGAAATAAGGTAATAAACTAACTGCCTGAGTAAAACCACTCTCCTAGTCCTACAGAGCAGATATTAACCCTGCCAAGGAAAGTAAAGACACGCAGGTGCTCCCATATCGTACGGAGTGAATTCTTGCTAAGAAAACATATGCCACCAGAAGTTTAATACAAGAAAACCAAACGTATTAACTGTGAACTACTGTGCTCAAGGCTGAGCACTGGAACAAGCACCCACTGCGCAGAGCCAAAGCACATTTAAAACTCTGCACTCTTAGTGCCAGAGTGCTCCTAAGACTCTCACACTCGGAATTAACAGTAGAAAAAGTAGTACTGAGAGTCAGTGGTGCTGTCAAGGGACAGAGAAGGTTAAGAAACTGTTATACTAAGACTGAAAGGGACACCAGTCCATCCTGAAGTCAGACGCCCAAAAACCACGGAATCCGGATTTACCAAAACATAAGATACATTTAAAAATATGCAATAGAGAATCAAGGTAATGCAAGGGAGTGTTCAAATAGCTGTTGTAATTCCCACCACTCGCATGCTCAAAAGTGTCTTCTGCCAAGCTTAAGAGAACACATACCAAGAAATCCATTTCAGCACCAAGCTTTCTCAAGGAATCTCCAAATCATCATGGCCGACTTGAGAGCAAAGACAAACTGTTGAAGTTGCAACAAGCAAAAGCAAGGTGTGCCTTTTGCTAGAAATAAGATTTTATCTTGGAGACCTACAAAGGCTTATCAGAGATAACAACAGCAGTTAATGTTGCAATAGAGTATCAATCTTCTCTTTGAGTCAGGCTCCTCTGTACTTAAGAGGCAATTCTTCACTTTGCTGTCTGCTTCTGATTAGAAAACATCCTCATCGCTACAGAACAATCTAGAAGCAGGTTACACAAAAAATAAAACTCTTCAGTCAGCCTGAACAAAAACCTTGGAAACGCATCTCTAAAGTGGCGTGTCGAGGAACCTGCAGAGTTCTCAGCAAGCAAAAAGTTACTTCACAAGTCAGAAAAGCTGCTGAAGTCAAAGGCAAGTAACCTATCACATGATGACTGACACACTAATTCAGATCCTTAGAGACTGTGTCAACACACTTCAAGCAGCTATCGAGCAAACACTATGTCAAGGGCAGCAAGTGGTAAAACAATGTTTCAAAAGTTGCTCAACATTAAAGAAGTTAGATTTTGTGAAAAGCAAGTTAAACTGGTCTCAGTTCCAAACACCCGATAATGCCAAACCTGAGAAGAACAATTCAGCACCAGATTGCCCACTGGCTGGAATTCATTATCAAGTTTCTCTCAACTATTTCTACATTGGTAGCAAGGTTTAGCATTCCTCTTTGGACTAGAGTTGTGCAATAGAAACACGTGGATTATGTGTCAATGCCTCTGAAATGGCATCACATTACCCTGAAAAACTAATTTTTCCTTCCCTAAACCTCAAACACTTCATTACTTACTCACTACGCTGAATCCATGTCTGATTCTAATCTTAAATTTTCAGGAAAGTGTTCTCTGATGCGTCTGTGTTTCAGTAACGAGAAAATCTATGGGTGCTCTAGATCTCAGAGAGCACGAGCAGCTCTCTTTGGTTTGGCACACAACCCAACTGACTCATCATGCTCAACAACAGGCAAGCACCATCTTACTCAGTATTTCAAAAAGCAGCAGCTAAGTTTAGGGCAGGTACTTCCATTTCCCACAGCCCCCTTTCCCTGCATTTACCACTATATTACCTAAATGTTTTCTTAATTCCAAGGGTATGTTTGATATTAATGAGGAAATTAATTACAAAATGCTCAAGGCTGACACACAAAACATTCAGCTTCGTGCTTGCTCCTCTATCCGAATAGAAAACTGAAAGGTAAGTGAGGTTTGGTGAGGTATTCAGGTGGGAAAAAAAAAAAAATCTACTGTCCCAAAGTCAAGGCATCACCAAACAAGTTTTCACATCTGCCCCATCCATGCTAATCTTTCAGTCTCCTGTGACCATGACCTTATCCTAAGCAGTGTTCACTCAGATGACTAAAAGGCTGTAAATGAGCTAAAAGATCTGAAGACTTCAGCTCATACATTATCATTATCTCTTGTTCTTCTCCCCTCACCTACAACCCAAGCCCCACACTCTGGCAAGAAGGGGGTCTCTATTTGCACCACAAAATCTTTCCCCAAGACTGAAGTATAAAGTCATGCAGAAACACCCAGCTACGAAGCTACCAGACACTGTACACTAGCACAGCTACTAGGCACGGACACTAGCACTCCAGTCGGTATGAAGTCCCAACTATCAGTAAATACTTACTCTCTAGTAAAATAAACTATCCTGTTGCCTCAGCTGCAGAAACGTGACACATTTTACATGCCAGAAAGTGACAAAGGGAATGCACCAAATTACATTTGTACCTGCTAATTAGGCAGAGGAAGACTACTGCAGTGGCAGAAAGTATTAACTGTGGCACCTCATAAAAATCACAAAAGCTGATTTGAAAGCAAACTATAAAGCAATTCTTCATTTTGGCCATAACTATATCAAACAAACTATACAAATAATTCCCACTATAACATCAGTTCAACGACACTTCAGCTGCCAGCCCTAAAAAGCAAGTCAAGGAGCACTGTAAGTCACTGTGCTCGCTACACTGGCTCACGAGGGCTGGATATCTGAACTGCTCAGTGCCCTTTGCGAATGGCATCTTTTGGGCTCAGTGAAACTGAAGCACGGTCAATGGTGATAATGATATTTACTACCAAAGAGACGTTAGAGGAGTCTATGCAAAGACTGTCATATCTCAAAAATGATGGCAGATAAGCACTCTCAACTGCTACTTTATTTGGGAAATATTTTGGCCAGCTGCTGAACAAGTTTCCTTTGCTGCCAAAGCCACATCTCAGAAACCTGATAGTGGTGTGTGATGCGGCTTTCAAGACAAGAAACCAAAAGCAAGGTAATTATCAGTAAACAAGCAAGACACACTTCCTCGTAAAACAGCCTTGCTCCCCTAACAAACCGTCTCATCAAGGCACTGACATCTCTCTATTCCAGACACGTTTCATATTTTACTCAAGATACGGCAGGAAGAAAGCCATTTAACGAGGGAGCATTACATGCCCTATAGAAAGCGCTGCTTCCTAGCAATGACATCAGTAGCTCCCGCGTCTCTACGCCTCGCGCTCCAGGCGTGTTTCCAGGTTCTTCCCGGAGCGCTGTCCCCACATCCAACGCAGGTGCTCAGACCAGCGTTCGCGGGCACTACGCGGTTCAGCGCGCCGAACCCGGCAGCCACCGCCTCCCGTCCATCATTGCCCTCGTCCCTCGGGCGGCCCTCGGAGGCTCCCAGGCGCCACAGGGGCCCGGCGCGGGGAGGGAACGGGGTGGCCCCCCACAAGAGCCCCG
>VZTA01028452.1:9543-48508 GCA_013398855.1 Mohoua ochrocephala | reverse complement strand
GGGGGCGGTGGCTCCGCGCTCGGGGCGCTCTGGCGACGGCCCCGGCCGGTCATGTGACAGCTGACGTCACACGCCCCGCCCGGCCGTCACGTGACCCGGTCCGGCGCTGCGGCGCCGCGGGCCTTGGAGGGAGAGAGAGGAGGGAGGGCAGGATCTCGCGAGAGCGGGGCGGGGGAATGGCGGGCGCTCATTGCTGGGGTGGGAGGGGCCGTGAGGGGAGCTGCTGTGCTGAACAAGCAGGCCACCTGAGTTCTGTGTCGCCTCCAGAATATGCTTCATGCCACTGAACCTAAAGGCAGTCTAGGGTGAGTACGGTCGTTTCGCACAGAATTAATTCAGTCCCGGCTGTATAAAAACATTGGAAGCTGGTGGTCTGCTACCTCTGAAGTGTTCTATCTGTATGTGCCCAGATATACATATGAGTCACACGTGTTCCAAGACAAAACAGGGACTGCTAACCACGTGTGTTTGCATAGGTAAAAATTGCGGTTTCGCGTCGTTTCAGGTGTCTGATGGTTGTTAAGGAATCCCTTTTCTTTTTTTGAGAAAACCAGAAAAGAAGGTGAAGTTAGTTTGTGAACATTCTCAGATGTAATGGAGATGGGAGGCCAGGTCATTCGATCACTTTGTAATCCAATGCTCTTTCTTATCTACACTGTTAGGGATATGCTTACTTCATCTGAAACCTCAGAAGCATATATCTTGCTCCTGAAATCCTGTTTCTAGTACTACTGGAATGTGTCCTAATACTAGTGTGCCTCTGCTTTGTCGCACTGACTGCCATATAGTCCCTCTTCTCGCTACAGGCTGCTCCAGATTAATCATCTCTGAGGCAGAATCATTTCTGCTCCCAAGCTGCCTTCAGACATTTTTACTTTGAACCCATCTGAAATGCAGTTTAGCTACTCCCAGCTGCTAAAGTCAAGTTCAGCTACTGTGAACTTGACCTTTCCGTGCTGTTTGTCTCAGGTCACTCACCCTTCCTGTTTCCCCAAAACATCCTGGATAAGTTTAGTTGCTCCTTAGGGTGGCCTGGGGTTCTACTTTTCATTTTCAGTGCTATTGCTATAAACACGCATTTCTTTTTTAACGCTGCATTTTTATCCATGCAGTTTTAGAGGCAGTAATGTATCATTTTAGTTTGTTTGTTTTTCCCTGCAACACTTCTAGCAATCTTTATTCTCGCCATGCCTTGCCAAAAGCAGAAGTTAGTCAGTTTGAAAAAGGACATAACAAGCAGCTCTGGTCAAGTGTTTGAATGAGTCATCTGCAGAGGAGTTGAGGGTAATGGAGGTGGGACATGGGTTGTTCCCATTTTGGATCACCGTTTTTGGAACCTGCACTGGGAGTGGAGGAAGGTCTGCGGAACACAAAGTCTCCCACAAGACAAATGGAGAGGGAGGCCCAAGGTCAGGTTTAAACATGGTGTGCAGTATTCTGCCTCCCTGCTGGAAAATCGGTAGGCGTCTATGAACGGAAAAATGACAGATGCTTGGATTGCTACCAAAAAAATGATCTCTCTATATATAAGTTGCATAAAGCAACAATATTGTGGTAAAATATGGTAAATAAAGAACATAAGGTTATCAGCAGAGAATGATGTTGACCTTCCATGCTGTGGATCATTAGCTCATTAGGCCTTCAGTAATGGTGCAGAGATGGCACAATACCATTTTCCACCCCCTTTCAGTACGAGTATCACCAGGGTGTTTGTTAGATGAATGCATCAAGTCTTGCACAACCGTGTTGGCCATCAGCCCCACTGCTTGCTAACTTGCTGGCTGACATCAATCAAACTTGATAGCGGGGTAAGACATAAACAAACAAAATTACAGCTTCTGTAAAAGCTGCTATAGACACAGCCTGGAGGTCAAATTAGCGCCGTCACTGAGGGAAATGAAATGTAGTCCATACCCAGCCCCTACACGTTTCATTTGACAGAGCTGCTGGCCAACCAACATGCTCACAGGCCCAGATATGAACCATGATGCACTCCCTGGCCTTTCTTCACAGCCGTGGATGCAGAATGGGCTGCTCGTGGGAAACACCCAGGACAGGTAGGAGCCATTACTACATTAAAAGCTGTCCTCTGAGGTCAAGGCAGAGTACAAGCAAGGGAGACAGAGTACAGGCTAGGAATTTTTACCAGGAAAGAATTTCCACAAAACATGACTCTATTTTCCCATAGCCTTTTGCTGAGTATTACCTGACTTCACACAGTTACTTCCTTTCTGAAGAGACTTGCTAGGAATGGCTAACCAAGTTTATGGTACAGAGTCCACTCTCCTGAACATATCTGCCAAAGATAATAAACCTACAAACAGAATGGAACCACGTAGGTTGGAAAAGACCTCAAACGTCCCTGAGTTCAACTGGTAACCCAGCACTGCCTAGTCTACCACTAAACTATGTCCCTAAGCACCACATCTGTAGGTCTTTTAAATACCTCTGGGGATAGCGACTTCATCACTTCCCTGGACAGCTTGATCCAGTGATCGACAACCCTTTCAGTAAAAAAATTTTTCCTAATAAAAATTTTTCCTAAACCTCTCCTATAACAGCTTGAGGTCTTTCCCTCATCCTGTCACTTGTTACCTGGGAGAAGAGACCAACCCCCATCTGGCTACAGCCTCCTTTCAGGCAGTTGTAGAGAGCAGTAAGGCCCCCTTCTCCCCGAGCTTTGTTTTATTCCAGCCTTAACAACCCCAGCTCCCCAAGCTGCTTCTCATAGGACTTGGGCTCCAGACCCGTCACCAGCTCCACTGCCCTTCTCTGGACACTCTCCAGCGGGTCAGTGTCATGTAGTGAGGGGCCCAGAACTGAACAGAGAATTTGAGATGCAGCCTCACCAGTGCTGAGTACAGGAGGACAATCCCTGCCCTGGTCCTGCTGGCCACACTGTTGCTGGTACAGGCCAGGATGCCCTTGGCCTTCTTGGGCACACACTGGCTCCTGTTCAGCCACTGTCAACCAGCACCCCCAGGTCCTTTTCCACCAGGCAGCTTTCCAGCCACTCTGCCCCCCTGCCTACAGCAGTGCATAGGTAGATCTGCGTAACAGATTGAGACATTGAAGTTACCTGAAAGGTGTGTAATTTTTTTTTTTAAAGATGTATAGCAGAAAGGAAGGATGAAAAAAGCTGCAGCAGATCAAGACAGTTAAATGATAAACCCAGGGTCAGATAAAGGGATCCAGGAGAAGCCAAAATACAGAACTAAGGAAAAAAAAAGACCCAAGGAGAGGGAAGGAAGGAGGCTGTTGGCTTGTAAGGAGAGCTGTAACTGCCAGGCTTAGGAAGCGCATTTAAGTCAGCCCCCAGCCTACATTCTCACACTCCCTTTCCCTCAGGAAATGTTGGGCTAGATAACAGTGTGTCACATTTAGGAAAATTGCTTTTTAAATGCACGTAATGTGTGTTTGGATAAGTTAGAGGCCCCAGCTGTATCCAGACTCCTGCTGTTATTTTTGTCCTTCCATAGAAGCCGCTATACAATTTGTTCTAAGGACACTGAATTGCCGAGATCCAGGTTTCCCAGCCACATCTGAACATAGATGCTCTACAGAGGACATCTGTTACTTTGCTACTGCCCAACATCTTCAACTCTGGGCAATCTTCCAGGAAGAAATGTTTAACACCTCCCCTGTGGACACAGGTACACTCGGGGCAATATGACCCCAAGGAAACGACTGATCGAGGCAGGCTGCTCAGCCAAATTCCATCACCAGCTACCAAAAAACAATCAAATGCAGCTATTTCACTATGGAGAAGCGATTTCCATGCTGACTCATAAAGTAACTGCTTCCCTGTTTGGTTCAGCACATAAAAAATCCCAGTAAGAAAAATTTGAGGAAGTCAAATTAAAAATGAGGACCTGAGAAAAAGAGTCACAATTACCTGGCCTGTCAGTCTGTCCCAAAGCTTTTGAACCTCTGAAGCCACTTGCAGACCAATCTGGAAGAGTAAAAGTCTTCAGGGTCATTACATTCTCTGTAGGCTCAAGGGGTAAGGGGAGGGCTAGAGAGCAGCAGCTGGATGAAGGACAAAACCCCCACTCCCACAAGCAGAAAGGTAGAACCAGAGAGAACCCCTCTGAGTGCTGCTGCTTGCTGTTATTTGCAGGGGATGACAGAGTCAGGGACCAAGGGCATACGGCACATAAAAACAGGGTTCATAATTTCCACTGCTGTGGAACAACTCATTTTTAATTGCTAGACCAGAATAACGTGGCCAAAGAGTTCTCTGTCGATGGCAATTAAGAAAAACTGCACATCCCAGCACTTTTAATTAACATTGCTCCTTGAGGCAGAACCATTTCAGTCATCTTCAGGATAACACCACTGCTTTAAGCTATTGTTTAAAACCACTGAACCAGAACATTTGGGTTTGGCAGGTGCAGGCAGGACGTTCTCACTGCTTCCTAACAGCTACTGCACACTACTGCCAGCTCTCAGTGTGGATAAAGCCTCCCTGGCCATTACATTTCTGTGAGGCACACATTCCTTTTTGTTTTCAAAGTCTGGTAAGATGGAGCTCATTGGTTTCCATACACATAAAAAAAAGTGAACTACAAAGTGAACGGTATAACTAACACTAAAGAACCAACCACACAAACTGAAGTGCCACATTCTCACAAAGGCTAAGAAATTAATACTTTATATGCATCAAAGATTTTATTTGCATTAACTGAAGATTCAAATATTAAAATAAGTCTACATTAAATTATAATATTAAATATGCTTTAAATACAGTAAACTAAACGTGTTTAGTTTCTAAACACAAAGGGAACAAAAATAATTCAGAATGCAATACAATTAACGACACCAGAGGACAGAATAAGGACTTTTAATATGTAGTTCCACAAGATATCAACTCATAGCATTGTTTACTTTAAGAAGAGGTGGCCTTTTAATTGATGCACAAACCCCATGTTACATAAACTTAGTAAGGTATCTCTCAAGAAAATATTGCTCAGTTAAATCCTCATTTATGTAGTGATCAAAACTCCTTTGGTAGCTCTTTTTCAAAATGAAACATACCAGCAGACAAATCAGGAAAATAAACAGTCTTGCAAGTATTACCAGAAAAGGTGTCTTCCTTATAGTTACAATTATCTAACAGATCTACAGTGTCTTTCACTCTTTAATTCAAATCAACTTACATATGTACAATATGTAACAAAGTACTCACAAAATCCTTAAGTCTTTCAAGACAAAAAGCTATGCTTTTCCAATATTGAAACCATAAAAGTATTTTTTTTAAAAAAAGGTTTTGTTTTCTTAAAGTGGAGCACGCTGTACAGTAGGTTCCCTGGATGTTATTTTCAAGGCAGAATTAAATGTTACAGCAATTACAGAAACAGTGAAATAGACCTGCTGCCCTAAAATGAGGTAGGGCCTCTTTGACTCAGATCTAATCTTTGCCACCCAAGCCAGCAGAAGTAGTAATAATAGAACAATCCATATTTTAGCTAAATAATCCAACAGCTCAGTACACACATGAATGCAGTTGTCCTCTTGGCACTTCAAGGATCTCACTTCAAAACCTGATTTATCCAAACCAGACTGAAGTTTGTAGTAACTCGAAAGAAAATTAACTGAACACAAGTTTAAGGGTTTTCATGGTGCAAAACTTCCAAACTTCAGTGTATTTCAACAACACTGCTTGTACATACATGTTCATCAGTGAAGGGTTTTTAAAAAGTTACCCAAGTTGTCACTGTAGCTAAAGAATGCAGCATATAGGGACTTTATGGATGCAGTTAGGGACACCTAAATGAAGAAACCAGACTTGCATCCATCACAGAAGTACTTCTCACACAGGTGATTTTTACTTTCCATCCAACTTCAATGACATTGTTAAACAAAACTGTAAAACTAAAATTTTGAAGAACCCAAGAGAACAAAAGATTAACTAAAGGGGAAAAAAAAAAAAACCCAGGACATTTAAAATTAGTAAGAAGTCTTGACAAAGGTGATCAATTAACATGTCATTTTGCTTCTTTTCCACAGCAGTGCATGCAGCTGGTTGAATAATATACATCAACCTGAAATCTGCTAAAAGGAAAGTCTGGAACAGCATAGGTATTTGGTGTCCTGAAGATATATGTGGATGATTTTGGTTTTTATTTTTTTGTTTTTTAATTTTTTTAAATAAAACTCTTTCTTCTCCTTTATGCAACATAGTGGTACTGATTGGGGTTGTCTTTGTCTCTCTCCATATAGTCTCTGTCAATGAGAGATTCGATTCTCTTTTTCAAGTCTCCAGGCTACAAGAAAAGATGAGATTAGTGTAACAGTTAGTAATATAAAGGCAAATATATTTAAAATAAATACTGCTAAAATCTACATAAGAAATGCACCATAGTATATAATTAATGTACTACACCTACTCTGGCTTATTTCTCTTCGCATGATACCTTAATCTTTGGGTTTAACTCTATGATATTTCACATTTCTTGCTCTTATGGACAAGTTGAATAGAAAAATATATTACATATATTTAGATAAATCTAGGATGGTTTGACAAACAAAAACGTAAGTTACCTTCACAGGAAATTTCAGTTGGTTATACAATTCAGAAACGAGAAGATTATGGCCAAGAGTCTTTCTCATCTTCATTATTCGTACAATAGCAGCATCAATCTGATATTGCCTGTCCTGAAATACTCTTTCAGTTGTGCTGACCTGTTCCTCAACCTGAAGAACAACACAACACCATAATCGTATCACCTTCTGTTACTACTTTTTATTAATTACATCTCTTTATTAATTACATCTCTATAGTTAACCTTTGCAATAAAATGAAACACACACATTCTTACTCATCCTTGAGAGAGATGCACGCATTACTGCATGCTAAGAGCTAAGTGATTCCAAAGTACTGCTAAAGCAAGTAAAAGAGAAAATTAAGGATAATGTAAAGGAAAAAATAATGTGTCTTATTTTACGTTATTTGATAAATTAAAGTAAATCTTAAAAACTCCCTTTAGATTTCTGAGAGAACACATAACAGTTTGACAGCTCAAATACAGCAGCATTTTGTGTCCAACTCCAGTTTGACTTTTATAGAATTTAATATGCAAAGGCAAAAAAGAAACAAGCCAATGTTAATTAAAATATGTCACCTTGTGTCAAGAATGGGGATTTAGATACAACAAAGATACCCACTGCAGAATCAGGGACAACCCTGACTTTCAGAGCCCTCTTACCTGCTAAATATAGAAGTGACATGGTGACATTTGATTCATGAGTTCAATATAGTACCAACACTTCAGCAATACCACAGAAACTTCTAAGACGGACTGAAACATCTACAAGACCCTTTTAGTTTAACATACAGGCATTTAAATTTGCAAGCACAAGAAGCAACCTAAGTTGTTTTCAATTTCAGTGATTTTAAAGTCTTTATTGCCTGAGTCATCTTGACTACTCTAAAAATTAAATATCCTTTAAAATTAAATATTCCTGTCTTTATATGCAAAAAATACAAGAGATTATGTCTTTCCATATGGGATATGTAGATAAACAGTTAATACATAAACTGAACGAATGCAAAAAGTACGTACTGTTTCTTTCATTTGAATCTGGTTGATCTTTATTCTAAACAGTTTATGCTTGAAATCACCATTAAAGATGAATTTATCTCCATCTTCTACATCCTTGCCCTTTGGATTTTTAATCAATACTCGTGCTTTCCCACAAGCTAAAGACTGCAAGGTTCTTCTTAATTCACTGTCCTCTGTGAAGGAGTTCAAATATGGGAGAAAGCAGAACAAAACATTAACATGGAAGAGTTTTATGTGATTAATCTAGAAATAAAATTGAAAAGGTAATGGTTTTATGTTAATACATATAATACATAAACTTTCTTCCAACTAGGTTCCAATTAGGAAGTAGCTCACAGCCTTCAAACTTCGTGTCGTCTTTCACAGGTTAAGTATTGAGAGCACGCACAGGATTATATACATCATAAAAGACAGACTTAGGCTCTTATCAGAGAGTTTTCCATCCAAAATAGTTTCAGAAAAGATTTCACATTAACACAAACTTAGTTCTATTGCTTTAACTTTGTGTGGTAGTAGGACTTTATAAAAGAAAAAGTCAGTGTATGACAAGAAACTCAAGCCCCCTATTTTAGTGTTTTTGTCACACAGCAGAAAATATATAATACAATAAAAATACAGAAGTCTAAATTGACAGGAAGGTATTTTGTGGGAGGGTAGAGCTGACAGCTGTTATAGTCAAACTTCCCCAAAATAGGAAAGTAGTAGTCACAAGTATGTGAGTAAAATTTTATCTAGTAATATTTAAGGCTTAAAAGCATTTAGACAAGATGATAAAATGAAGTCTTAAACATTCTAATGATTATGTTGCAAAGTCTTGTATCAAGATTTTGCATTGAAACAGCCTCTGCAGGCTCTGGAATACTTTATTCACAGTATAAAATTACCACTAAATGTGCTGGATCTCCTGAACAGTTTTAGTCTAAAAACTGAAAGAAAGGTTTTGCAATCTAGTGCTGAAGTACAGGTGAGTAAAAGATTAACACTACTGCTATTTTTAGAATACTTTAGCTTTCACACAGAGCAACCTTTTCTTTTTTTTAAACTTCCAACTGTTCTATGATTTCTAAAAAAAACCCCTTTAAACCATGTGGGCTAAACAGGCATTTATGACATTTGAGACATTTTGTGTGTTTCAGCCTCAGTAAATGCAGATTGCTGAGTTGTGTTTTTGTCCAAACATAAGGATGCTGTTAAAACACTTTCGAGTTTTGCATGTGAAGTCACAGGTTACAGTATGCCAGAGGGAAGAAATTTACAATTACCTATCATCCCTGAAGTAAAAGTAAAAGCTACTACAGCTCCTAGAGGCTTCCTTGATAATAAAGCAAGTAAAAACATGGAGTGTATTTGGGCAACACATCTCAAAACAGCACAATTAGCAGAGAGAAGGTGACCATTCTTTCTTTGAATAACAATTTATGCATTTTCTCACTGTCCTAATGTACCAGGGACAATCTCATTAAAGAGACTGATGGTAATTAATTTTAACAGTGACTGGAAAACACAAGTTCCAACCACGGCCAGTTGGTTCTCTACAAGAAAAATGGAGAGGGACTTGTAAATTTACAAGACCATGTAGTGACATGGCATGGGGGAATGGCTTCAAACTGAAACACAGGAGATTAGGTATTAGAAAGAAATTATTGTGAGAGCGGTGAGGCACTAGAAGAGGTTGTCCAGAGAAGTTCTGGATGCCCCTTCCCTGGAAGTGTTCAAGGCCAGGCTGGGTAGAGCTCTGAGCAACCTGGTGTAATGCAAGGTGTCCCTGCCCATGGCAGAGGGCTGGAACTAGATTATCTTTAAGATCCCTTCCAAGCCATTCATCCTGGCCTTACAGGAACCCTGTGGACCATGAACTGTCCTTACTACCTAAATTTCTATACTACTACTCCACAGTGGAGAGAAATAAAGACATGGCGCTCAGTGCAATGACATCTAGGTAGCTCCCAACTATCAATTACAGCCAGCTGCCTTAAAAACAGTCTGTTGAATTCCTTATTTTGTGCTATAATGGAATGGATTTCCATGCAGCAGCTTTTATCAGTTGCTGTCAGGCAGCCAGAATGCAAGCTCCAAGGGACAGCAATCCAAGATGAAAAAGCAAGACCTGGGTCAGGCTTGCGTAAACCTGTGTTTGTTCTGTAAACATTGTACTCCAACCTAATGAGCCTCTCCAGACTATCCTGATGATTATTATCACTGGCATGGATTTTCTTCAGCTCCCTTACCATTAATGGAGAGGATGACTAAGCAACTCGAAGCACTGACACTGAGACAATGGAGCACCCAGGCTGTACTTCCTTCTGCAATGCATCATTCTGAACCGCAAGGATTCTTGGTATCCCCGTTTTACGGTATTTTAGTAAATATATTACAATATTTTAGTACTTGTATGGGCTCACATAGTCTTTCAGATACTGTAATAGGTTGATCTTAAGTTTCATATGTGAAGGACTACTGGGTATAAGCTGCTGACGGATGCAGAACTTCCAGAGAGTAGTGATGACAGTTTTTTGGCTGTACCTATTTCAAGAAAGTGTAAGAATTTGGGGAAAAAATCCTCCACCCAAGAACATAAAAACACAGAAGACAGATACTGCAGATGGTTAAAAAGAAAACTACTCTTCCTCAGTTTTCTTTGTCCTTCAGGTTCAAAAGCGCAGGGGCAGACAGCTACAAAGTACACACCCAGCACACACTGCTGCTCTGAACAAATCAGACCTGCTGTGAAGGGGCACCCCAGCGACAGAAATGGGCAACAGGCAGGTGAGCTCTCAGAACAGTTCCACTGAAAATACTCTCTTAAATCACCCCCAAATGACCACATCCTACAACAGATCACTTTCAAAATATAGCACGTGAAACTGAAAGGGAGCAAAAATAATCTGCACACACAACAGTCTTTATCACCACTTACATTTTAAGAATTGCAAAGATACATTTTGTAAATCTAAAAAGTTGTTAGTACCCCATACCACACAGCTCTTACTAATAATTTTGTGAAGCATCCATTTTACACACCAAGAAAATACGCTAAGAAATACCTGCAGCATGTTTTCCTCATCTCTTTTGGTGTGTTTATGCTATTGGAGCATAAAGTTAGTCCTAATGATCATGACAAATTAGGCCTTTACATACCAAATCATAATTGGCAATCACTTGACAAATAAATTCAAGAATCAGAAAGTATTCTTCCTACCTACACCCGTGGCCATTTTAATTTCTTCAAAACTGAATTCATCTCCTTCATTAAACATAAGCAACACTAATGTCTGAAAGAGTGATACCTGAAACTCCTTCTTCCCCTAAAAGAGAAACAACAAATAATGATATTCAGAGAATTTTCAATTGTACCCCCTACATTTGACAGTTACAGAAAGTATACTTTAATTTTTCTATTTCTAGAAGAATGGAGATGCATTTTAGAATGCCTGGCACACAGAAGAATCATCCTGAATGTAGTGTTGAAGAAACAGGATATTTTTAAAACCTCTTTTTTTTAAAAATAATAATACATGAAATTTTGGTGTTACTGCCATCAATAGTGAATTTCTCTGTACTTAAGTTAATATTCACAATGAGTTAGTGAAAGAATTCAAGGGTTTTTTGTCTTTGCTGTGGCTCAGTCAAGCTGCACTATTACAAGGCAAGATACTGCATGAGACAAAACAAAACCACATGAACAAACAATGCAGTTATTTAACAGTTAAATAATTCAACAAGCATTTAAATTTTAACCACAGCCATCACGTGACTAACACCCTTCAGTCTCTTTTTGTATGTCAAGCATACTAAAAGCATCACCAGGATTTCTACAATCAAAACAATTCCAGATTGAAGAAAAAAAATGCTGTGTTCTTTTTCTTGCTTTAATGTCTTGCTTTATTACAACTACAACTTAATTTATTTGAATGAGCAACAATTCCTATAAAATGAATATTACCAAAAGGTATCACTGTTGTCTTGTTAGCTAGGTAGTATTTCAGTTTAATTCTAAAAAGCCTAGTTTCTGTACAAAATAACAGTACTGAATTGTGATTGCTCCTCCACAAAAATGTTACTACCTTTATAAAAAATACAACACATTATTAGATTCCAAATAATTGACTTAAACTTTAACCCAACAGGCAAAGCATTACACAAGCAAACTTACTTCCTTAAATTCTGCCTTTAGGACAGCATGCCCTAAAGTGGTCTGCCACTGAAGTTTTCGACCACTGTGTTTTCCCAGGTAAAAGGTTTTAAATACCTCTTGAAGCTTTATCATCTGTAAAGAAAAGAGAGAAAAACATTAGCATTATAGCAGTGCAGTGATAGCAAATGACTTCACATGTCATTTCTTTATTTTCCTCAACCACGTTTCATAATAGGTTCTTTTGTGGGAAAAATTAATCCAAAGAGCAAAATTCTGCTCTCAAGTACATTGGTACTGTTATACACATAAGAAAGCCTCAATTCGAAAATAACTGAATTTTCCTTGGGTTTTTAACTTGCTTGTTTTGTTTTAAATAACAGTAAAATAAACTCGCTGTAAAGGGTTTTAAACCTCAAAAAGAGATACTGGTTTTGTCCTGGACTTTGAACCTGACCTAGAAGTCGTGGGACAAAAAGCATACATCGCACACCTTTACACTGGCTAGTACCATCTGCTCTTAAGTTCTTCCTGTAGTTTGAGGATGGAATGGAACTCCAGTCCAATTCCACTACTTTATGCCCTCTTACTTCCAAGTGAGGGGGTTCTACCCCTCCATTTTCATGACGCGTGTCTCAGGCTGGATCCTTCGGAAGTAGTCTGCCACGGAGGACAAGACCCCTCAGGAGCAAGAGCACAAGAGCTTCCATATCTTCCAAACTGAGTGGGAACCCCATTACCACCTCTGGCCTCAGAAGTGCTTCCCACACCTCCAAACAAGCAAGGCATTGTAGGGAATGGGGACTCCAAATACACATTTCAAACTAAATCGCTACTGACAGGAGCTTTGCAAAAATCTCTCAACTTGGAAACAATCATTTTGCAGGCAAATACTATTTAAATGCAGGGACTAGTTTTGTGTGACACATTGCAGGAAACAGAGGAAGGATCTTTGAAAAAAGGAACGTGCCATAACATAACTATTGACTAGTTCAAAGTGCCTAACCAATGTAGTTAAAGATTGACTAAATTAAGGTGAACTGACCAATTGCAAACTTTAAGTGACTGACGGCAATGCTAAGTGAGACAATTTTATTCCTATTATTATTCAGGTAAAAAAAACCCACATTGAGTGAAATAATCGTCTGAATAAAGTGGATTTTATCCACTACATTTTATTTTCTGCAATTCTGGAATCTTTAAAACTACATAAACCCCTTAAATATCTAGCAGAAAAACATTAAATGAAGGGCATGAATTCAGCCATTAATAATGATTCCATTCTGTAAAGTGCATTTAGAAGAAGAATTCAAACACTAACCTCAGAATTTAGGTGGACTTCCATAGGTGTGTAAGTTGGCCAATATCCCATAGTTAATATATTTACTGTCAGGTCTATATTTCCTGGGTCACTTTGGTTCTGCATATACTAAAATACAAGAGACAAAAATGATTCAAGTATACTACCTACATACTAAATTAGAAAATGTATACACTTAAATTAGAAATTTAGGGTTAGTATAACAATGAAAAATTCTTACAGGCCACATCCTTGGTTAGACATGCTCTACCAGGATTTCGAGTAACTATCTAATGGACCCCTTCCCCAACTTCAAAACACAGGAAACAACTGGGAGTACAAAGAAAAGATCAGCATGCCTCGAAATATAGCCTAGATTACTGTCTATACAGGGTGCTAAGGTCAAAGAAACTTTAATCGCATGTAAATAAAGCCAAAGAAAAGCTTTTGATCAGAAGCCATGGCAAGGACTATAAGATCAAAACGATCTCTTTGGACTTTTAAATCAGACAAAACCTTTTCATATAACTGGGGTAGAGCATCAGTCAAGCCAGACTGCAAAATCTGGGACAGAAGAGTCACTACAGTATTTTATTAAAGGTGTTGTCCTGGGTCAGATCTCTAAGCCAGCACCCTGACTTCAGTAAGGCCCCAAAACAAGTACCCAGGGAAAAATGCATCAACACAGTGAGCATGTACAGTATTTCCTGCAAGCATTCCCTCAGTCACCAACATGTTGGAAACTTTGGGGCTGAGACATGCACAATTTCTGTGCACTTAGCAACCTTCAGAGCGGCAACAGTTTACAGAATGAAGGATACAGACTTTCAAGGATGTCAGTCAACTAAATGACTATGTGGTATTTACACTAATTTACTTTAAAAAGAATCAAAATTGTAAAATTATTGTATACAATAAATAAATTCTGTTGTATAAACAGAACTGTAAGCAGACACTATTATTATGACTAGGACCTGCTCAAAAGCTGTTTTGTTTAATTCTAGCTTAATCCAAGGTATAACACCACTAAAAGCCTCCTTGGTGACTGTGGAAAATGTAGTATACAAACAAAAGCTAAATGTACCTGCTTAAACTGTACCATGACATCTTTGGACAGTTCCATGTCCTTGAACATGCCCTCCAGTTTGCTGGTAAAAGCAGCGCCACATTCTGTCACACACAAAAAAGCCAAGATCCCACAATTACAAAGAAGCACAGAACAAGTGATAAACATTTAACCAGAGACAGCTGAGCCACATTTCCCAGGTGACAGAGCACCCACAAATAGGTACATTTTCAGGATTTTGCTCCTCTGTAGGTACATTAAATAAACCAGTCTCATACCTAAGACGTCAGCCCAATAGTTCTTGCTGAGCATAATGAAAGCTGTGAGACATATAGAGATATATATATATATATATATACACACACACCACCCCCCACCCCCAAGTATTTAAGTAAGAGCTGTTCAGCTATTACTTAAAATCTGGCTTGTCACTTCTTAAAAGCATGAGAAAATAGGGATTGCAATTTGCATGCCGAATAGTAATACAAATGTAACACATCTGAAGACACCTACCATGTTTAAGCTTTGACAACATGGACTTCTCAGCATCTACTGATGCACTTTTTCCAACCAGCAGTCTTTTGGCCAAGTCTTTCTTATAAAACGCCTCAAACACATCTTTCCCTGTAAGGTAATTGAAACAAAAAAGAAAATGAAATTAAATGATACATTCTATCTGCATCACTGCCCTTCAGGTTTGTGACACAAGCATTTCTCATGAAAAGCTGACGAGCAGAACAATATTCACTATGCAGCAGTGAAGAAAAACATGTAGACAACATGTTCTTTTTATATTATAATAATTTTTAACATCTTTTGCAAAATATGTACTTCTTTCTTTACTTCTGCCCCAGGAACTTGGGCTGCCTTGTATTTCCCATTGGACCAGCTGCAAAACACATTAAATTACGAACATTCTCCCTCCACTGGTCTGATTTATTAAAGGAAGGGGCAGGGGGAGCTTTTCTATTTATTAAAGAATATACTTTAAAAGCCTAAGGTGAAGAAAATTTAACGGAAGTCTTCTCACTTGGTTTGCCAATAGACTTTTTTAAATGAAGGAGTCATATAGATTTCACACGTTAAACCCAAGCTTCTCCCTATTGACAGTGCAAAGATACCAGCAAGGTGTTTCCTTTTTAAGATGAACAAATTCACTGTAACTCAAGCCACTGTTTGTGTTGCCTACAGTAGCCCCTCGTAATTCCTCGCAAACACCTTCCAATTTAGTGCTTCTTATGATAGGCTTCTTCCTTCCCGATCCTGTCCTAGTGAAGTGATGTTTCGTGAACCAGCTCCATCAAGATATTATCAAAAAGGCCCATGCCCAGAAACTACCTACTAATTATTATCTGCTCTTAAAAGAGCTCTAATGTATTAGACAGCTCAAAATAAAATTTGCGCTTTTAGCTCAGTACTACAAAAAATATGAAGAGAAAGAGTTGGTGAAAGTTTCAGATTAACAGAAATTCATCTCTTAGGGTGACAACTGCCAGTACAACTGTTTTCATTCACCATCTCCATCTGACAAAAATGATGCAATTATGATTCAATTATGCAAATGATACGACTTTATGACTTGACTGCTTTCCCATTATACTGTACTTGTTTGGGATTTTTATGAGGAGAGAACCCCATAGATCTCAGACAAACTAATACAGAATTGGGTAGCTCCTGCTATTCCACCCCAGCCCAGGATACACGATCCACTTCCCTCAGAACAACGATCATGTAACGGTATTGGATTAGACCACTGGTTTTTCTGCTATCTAGAAAAAAAATAAATTCTCCTAACACATTCAAGGATTTTGCTCAGATAGACGTACATGAGGGAGGTGCATTTCAAAGGCAGTGAAACTCAGCAGTAACACTTTTTGCTATTATTCTGAGCCTTCCTCTGGCTTGAGTTACAGTGCATTTGTTCCTCTTAAAAGGCGAACACCATGCTGGTATCTTTGCACGGTCAATAGGGAGAAGCTTGGGTTTAAGGTGTGAAAGTTTGTGGGTATCTATATGACTCCTTCATTTTCAAAAGTCTGTTGGCAAACCAAGTGAGAAGTCAAAAGAGAAGTTGCCGGGTTTTCGTGCTTTGTACCTACAATACACCTAAGTGGACAGGAAAGAGGAAGTCTGTACTGTCATTAGAGGAGAGGCTGTGGTTACAGACATAGTTAATGTATGTGAAAAAACTTCCAGCAACCACTCTTAGGTCTCCACTCACAAGACTCTGAAAGGCCTGTAACTTGCCAATCTCCACAGAACTATTTGTCCTCCCTGGTATATTTATTGTGCTCCTTCGGGTGTAAGGCAACCTGAATTAAAGGCCAAGTTGAGCAGAAACTCATGCTGAAAAAGATCCCTTACATTCAGAGGAAAGCAGCCCTGCTAGTAGCAAGGGGAATAGTTTTAATTGCATCAACAGCGAACCACTACTTCTTACCATGAATGAATCTAAATATGATCATGATTTTGTCAAGGATTCTTTCCAGCTCTTCATCTGTTGCTTCTTTATTACCAGCTCTTAACTTGGAATCCACATATTTTGCTACAAATAAATAAAATAATGTAACAGCTTAAAACCAGATCTAAATTAACCAACTTAAGCATCTCCTGCTTGAAATATTACTATGTCTTAAATACAACTACATGGTAAAATATAGGATAAGCGCTAAGTTTTCTATTTTCCCTTTTCCCATCCCTATGTTCAGCGGAATGACAAAGCCCTACTGGTATTACTGGCAAAATGGAAAAGTACTGCAAAAAGGAATAGTCCAAGGCAAAAAATAAATACAGTACAATAATTAGAATTAATGCATTAGAAATTCCCACATTTTGTGTTATAGTTATAACAAGCACATTACTTCTTGAAAGACAATGTTTTGGAAGCGTACAATGTATATGAATGTATTTTATGAGAAACAGAAACAAACAACATAAAGAGGACTATATTTTTGTAGACCTTTACCACGTCCCTCCATGCTTACCATGCTCCTTGGTAGGAGCACATTAAATTTTTAACAGAAGCAATGCTTTCCAGTTAGTAGTTTCAGAATGCCAGAAATAAGGTTAAGCCTTGAGTTTAGCTAAGTATTTATGAAGCCACATTAGTATCCTTATACAACCTTCTGTGCAAGAAGAAAACCTTTGTGGGAGCTGGAACACTATGATCCACAAACGACAACAGCCCATATCATGGCTTTAACCTGTATCACTATGTTGTGCAATCTGTCCTACATAAATCTGATTTTAGAAGGAAAACACAAAATAAGCCGAATAAAGGCAAAAGAAAGTACAGAGGAAAAACAACCAAGGAGCGGGATCCTCTCCTGGTGTAAAATGCCACAGCTCCAATTTTTCAGCAGGCAAAACAGTCAGAATAGCTTTTGCCATATCAGGGATAAACTACATAATAGTATTTTTAAAGTATTTCTTATTATCTTTCCCCTTAATAAGCACTAGTTCTCCTGTCAAGGTAGTGGGGTTTTTTCCCTCTATTAAAACTCTTTGTAATCGGAAGGCTTTAAAATTGTTATCCCAACTTCAGCCTTCAAGGAAGATGGATGGGCTGTACTTACTCCTTTCAGAGAGATCCAGAACATCCCCAGAACTCCTCTACCACCACAATTAAAGCCGGTTCCCCTTTACTTGCCACGGCTGCTCTTTCCCCCTGACCGTTTACTCCCGTGGCAGCCCCAGTGCTCCACTGAGCAGTTGTTAGCACCAGGCCCCGTGCAAGCAGCAGAGCGCAGGGACAGGAGGGTGACATGCTCCGCCAGGACCCCCTAACAGCACACCCAAGCTCTCGGGGCCCGCCACGCGCCCGGGTTAACGCTCGCCTCGCACCCCAAAACCGGTCTCCTAAAGCAGGATGCGACTGCACCGCTATTGCACTAGCACACTCAGCAGCATTATCATGCTTTCTATAGATTCTTGAAATATTTCACAGAAAAATATTTGTGTACCTATCAATTCTGCAGGCTTATTTGGTCTCTTGTTGATAAATGTTTCAAAGGACTCCTTCATCAAGTTTATAAATTTTTCATTTTTCTGAAAGCACACTTCTATGATATGGTCCACTTTATCCTTAAAATCTAGTAGCTCTTGCACCATATCCTTGTCTTTTTCAGGATTAACCACTATTGTTGTCCCAAAGTTCTGTAAAACAAACACTTTTGATAGTAAAATACTTTAGAGTGCTACCTATCTCCCCCAACAGACATTTACCCTTATAAAATCTATCATTAGAAAAAGTAATTTTTTTTACAGAACTAATGACTTCAAGATTTTAAAAAATGAGATGCATTGAAATTTAAAATAAAAACTAGACACACATTAATGGATTTCAAACATTAGTGTTTGATTTAAAGATTATTTACACTTAAGACAAAAGTAAAAAAAATTAAATAAATACACAACAGACATGACTATGACGTGCAAGTTCACAGTGAGATACAGAACTATGATTCATGTAAAATAAATTAAATGGAAACTGCCTCAGAAATGTTAAGTATAAAGGAAAACTTTGCACTATTGTTATTAAACCCACTAGAGAGCTTAATTGATTAAACAGGTAGCAAAAATTTAACTGCTGCTCAGCACTCAAATATTTCTCTTTCATCAAGAGCTCTAAACCAAAAAATCCTAGCTGACTTGCAAGGAAACAAAACTTTCTCATGCACAAGAAGTGGCCACAGACCTGACTTTCTCTTCCTGTTCCTACATTTATTATCTTAGAGATACAACACCATTTGTCTAATGAACCAAAATATCCTGTAAGGGAGGATTTTCACCTACTGGACAATTTACATTTGCTTAGTAACACTGATCAGTGCCCTGGACAGAATGATCAGTTTTCCAAGGTGACAAAAAGGAACATCTGCACAGCAAAAGCAAAAGAGTATTCAGTTGGTATATTTTCACCAACTGAAGTATGTTAGCCAACAAAGAGATAAAAGATAAAGTAAAAGAGATAGGGGGAAATCCTTCTCTGGCCTCAGAATTTCCACTGCATTATCTAATTAGCCACTGTCATCTTACATGGAGATCTCTCTCAAGCACCCTTTCAGAGCAAAGCTGAACACAAGGCTCCCAAGGTCCTTAGATTCAACAAGTGTATCAGAGAATCACAGAATTGTTTGGGCTGGAAGAGACCTCTGATGATCACCTAGTCCATCAGATCTTCCACTTGTCACAATTTCCCCTTCATTAGCACAGTATTTGGGCATCTCACGGTCTCTATCAGGTACATTCATAAATTGCAGGGCTTTCCCCCCATTCGGCAAACAGTAAACCGAGGTACAGAAGGCCAACTGGCACCTCTGAAATCACAAAAAGGTGACTACAGTAACTTTTGGCTCACAAGATACATGTTAGAAGTTCTTGAAGCCTCTCTTTACTGTCATACAGAATGTTTGGAAGGAGGAGATTTACTGACATTACAGAAAAGGTTTTCTAGGTTTTTTAGTATGTACAAAACCATCTTAAAGCCTTAAGAGGTCTGATTCTGAGAGATATAGGGTATGATAAGCCAATTTAACAACTTGCTCTTGTGAAAGGAGAGGTTCCTTTCCTTATTTTCTACCCATCTTGAACTCCTGCTTCTTTCTGTTGACCAGCACACGGACTTTTCTCTGAGTCTCTTTAGCTCACTAAACCTGGGATAAAACTGACCTTGCCCAGGTAGTGTGATCAAACAGATTACAGAAGAGCCTATGAAGTGGCAGGCAGCACTAGGATTAAGAGACGAGCCTGATCTGGGAGAAAGGAAGAAGAAAGATGATCCTCCTCAGCCACAGCAAACCATTCAACTGGGCAACACCCTAAGGTGTAAAAATCCACCTCAGTTCTGGGGGCAGATGGTAACCATGTTCCACTCCCATGAGCTGCAACACTGGTGGACCATGCTGAACTCCAGACACAGGCGTGCACAAAAGACACCTCTGGAATTAACTGATGTTGTGCACTTAGTCCTGAAGATTGATGAACACATGGGCAATCCAAGGGAGAGCCACTCCATCGGGAATTATCAACTCCAGGGAGAAAAATCTTCTGTGAAGCTTTCCTGCCTTCATCTTGCAAGAGCACTAGAGTGCAAGCTCTCTGGGGCAGCATACTATATGGACATCATGCCTAACAAACAAACCCAAAGCAGCTAAATACAACCGCTGATGGATTATTTTCAACAGGAGCATTCCCTTCCCAACAGCTTTAACACTCATCAGCACTGCTGTAGGCTGGTTACAAGCAGCACTGCTAACCTGCAGAAGAACAGCGACATCTGATGTTTCACTGGTTTTCCAGGTATGTAAACAGTTGAGTGTATTTGCAGCAAAACAACACACAGTACACTCCAGCACACTCTGAACACAGGTGCACGTGGCTCTATTTAACAGCAAAGCAACCAAAAATCCTGTATAACATTCGAACTTAGAAGGAAAGCAATTTCCAAGTAGAACTTTAAAACCAAAGCAGGTGTTGCTGTTTCTCATCATGTGACTGTTACTGAGGGGGGAAGCATTAACATCCCTCCCCACAGTTACTTAAAACACAAGTCTGGTGATACACCTACATGTTATTCTTGGCTTTGACAGAAGAAATTTGTAACGGCATAAATTTTTACATTAGTAATAGATCTTTGAAATACCTTGATGTATTCACTCCAATGCTGCAAAAGGATCTGCTGCCCACCTTTTACTCGGCTGAACAGCTGGTATGTCTGGGTCAAATCTGATATCCTATTTTCATCGAGCAGGTTATCAAGTCCTAAAAAAAATTAAATTAGAAGAAAGAGAAAATTTGAATACAGTTGCATAAATACAGTTAGAGAAATGTCTACGAAATATAACAAAAGACAAGACCCTCCCTCTGGTGTCCTTAAAACATACGAATGTTGTAAGGTTAAATTTCTGAAAGCGAGTGATATGTTCCCTTGTTTAAACTGGATGAAATGATTCATTGTATAGTATTTCAAAAAATATTTGAACTGAAATACTTTCCCAACAAGGTGATGATCGTAAGCCTTTTGCAGAATGGTTTTGAAGAGAGCGTGACTTCAAGGGTACAGTTTTATCAAGAACCTCTAAAGAAAGCAGAAAGCTAAGTAAACTGCCCTAAATTTAAAGTAATGAGAAATACTTCGCAAGATTTTTTTCTGTGGTGCATGGGGAGCCATGTTTTTAGATTAAGAATGTGCTGGCAACAGCCTACACTCCTACCAATGGAGTAACACGAGATTACAAGTTCCTTTCAAGCAACTTTTGCTTTGTCAACTCACCCTACATGTTGGACTAACAAATGGAGAAGTGAAGCTCAAGGAATGTAACAAGCAAATAACTTCGTACACATTCTTCCATTTGAGAGTACGATGAACGTAGTTCCAGTGTAATCAGAAGTACTTTGGTGGCAGTTACAGAGGCTTTAGTAATACTGGAGCATAACCAGTATTACTAAAAGATCTATGACATTTTTTTTAAAAAACAAAAAGCTTGATTTTACACACGGGGACAATTAACACCATCAGTGTAGCTGACACTGTACAACTGTCCTACCTCACCAAATATGTTTCATTAATGCTAATTTTTAAATGATATTAAAAATTGATTTGCAAATCACTACCAAATTTTCCCATATACCACTATATTCTTCAGCTTAAAAATACTTTTACTGTATATTGTAACTTACTTACATGTTCAGAAAGACAAGCAATGTTCAAGAATGATGTCAGGTAAACTTTTGTCTGCTATTTTGAGACTTCCTAAACTTTTGAGATATCAGAAGAATAGAAATACTTTAAACGTAAGAGAACAGACTACACAGTCTCGAATACAGGGTTTTAGTGCTCTTTTGTCATTAAAGATGGAATTAGAATCCTGGAAATCAAAGAATCATAGAAAGGCTTAGATTGGAAGAGACCTTCAAGATCATCTTGTTCCAATCCCCGGCTGTGGGCAGGGACACCTTCCACTAGCCCAGGTTGCTCAAAGCCCCATCCAACCTAGCCTTGAACACTTCCAGGGATGGGGCATCCTGAACTGGGCAACCCGTTCCAGTGCCTCACCACCCCCATAGTAGAGCATTTCTTCCTAACATCTCATCTTAGATCTCTCATTTTTTAGTTTAAAACCATTCCCCCTTGACCTATCACTATCTGCCCCCTCTTCTTTATAAGCCCTCTTTAAGTACTGGAAGGTCACAGTGAGGTCTCCACGGAGCCTTCTCTTTTCCATGCTGAATAACCACAGCTCTCTTAATTAAGAAATGCCCACCCCATTCAAGCATTCCCTCCTATTCATTTAAAGACACCAATACACTAATCGCTTTATTATAACCTAGATCACGAAACTCAGCCTTCCCTCTTTCTCTAACATTAACTGTGTGACTGAAAAAATATTTAGTCACACATTTGACAAACGAAAACAACATGCAGCAAAGGCCTCTGATAGAAGGTTTCATATATCTTCCAGAAAGCACTGCCACAGCCTTGGAAAAATCTACTGTACTCATACCCCCCCCCCCACCAATATCAGGTCAACAGCAGTTACACTAATGTAAGGAAAAAAAGGTTTCTTATACAGAATCTGCATTTTTAAGCTTTTTTCTCCTGTATCAAACTGACTACTTCACATGCCTTGTCTTAATGAGGAAAACCTACAAAAGGCAGTAACATCTTCTACTTGCAGAGAATACTAAGATGTCATAAGCAAAATTAAAATGTGTCCTAGATTAAACGAATACAGAAAATTATGCAAGTCAAGTGATGATAGAAGCTTTTTAAACTTTTTTTTTTCCAGTGGAAACATAGAATGCAAAAGCTGATCCAACAATACTCGAGCCCTAACGCACAGTAACCAGAAAGTTAGAAAAGTGTAAAAATCTCTGTATTTACATGGATGGTTCATACACATGGTAAACCAAGAAAAAGTTCAGTTTAAAACAAGACCACATACTCCCTGTTGAAGCCACCTGATAAACAAGCATATCACTGGAAAAGTTACATAAAAATCATACTTGAATTAAAGAGTAAGTAAAATTGACATATATCAGCAAAATATAATTATTCTTACCTTCTGTTTATGATAAGTTTAAGAATAGCTAAGATGCAGTGACCAAGCTTATTTTTATAAAAGCATTGAAAACAGTGAAACAACCTCTCTCCAGGGTAATCGACAGAAAACTGTGAGCATAAGTCTCCCTTTAAAGGGGACAAAGAAAGACATGGAAAGGGTACGTGTAACAACACAGAAGTGTTAACAAACATGGATGTGATGGAGCTTAAAGATATCAGACTACCAGGGACATCTGTTTTGCAACATAAAAGAGAACATAGATGTAAGGAGAATTTGCTAGAAGATCTAAAATCTAAAATATGGCTACTGCAAGAGAAGGAAAAGATAATTTAAAGTATTAAAAGATCAGGGAATACTGAACAAACTCAGAAATTCAGTGAAAGAGGAGAGATTAAAATTTAAGAGGAACAAAGAAATGGCAATTTGAAGACACTAATGTCTGAATAAGGACTTCCTAAGAAGGCTGCAGTTCTTATCTAAAATTGCCAGACAAAACGTAAAGTACAGACAAAGGCATTTGAAAGCTCATTGCCTCGAATGCTGCCAGTTCCAATAACTCATGATTCTTAAACTACACAATCACAAGTGAAACTACTGCGCTTGAGCTGTGTGATTATCACATAAAAGAAGCTGCAACAGTAACTGCAGCTCTCATTTAGAAGTTTATATAATTCCAGGAAATAAGCAGTTCCAAAGGTTTAATTCCTAAGCCCACTGCTGTAAGTCAAAGGAGATTTAGAGGCTTAGCAACTTTTACAAATATGGAATTAGATTTTAGACATTTTCTTTCCAAATAAACCATTTACTTGTCCCAGTGGGTGTAACAATCACAGGGTTGGCTTTCTGTGTCTGTGGAAGTTCTTCCCATGGCTAATGTACCTCCTAAAGCAAAAGTTGTGCAATTTATAGCCATTGCAGAGTATGAGAATCCATTGCTAATCAAAGATTACATTAATTTAAAAAAATACCTTTTTGCAAAATAGCTGATAAGTGTTCTCCTAGTAGCTGCTTCTCCACACAAGCAATCAGTGGTTTCCTGAATTAGGAAAGAAAAATATATTAGAAGCATTAAAAGTATAAAGGAGTTGCCTTCTTTGTCACAGTGTATTTGTGTATAATTTATATTATAATGCAAAAAACCCCAACAATTTTCTACTTAAAACAGAGGCTACAAATCAAGACAAAAACATCACGTGATGTAAGAAAGATAACAAACTATGTAATTAAAAAATAAAATCAGGTTTGAATACTAAAAAGAAAGTCTTTATACAGTAGAAGAGAGAACATTACATTGCAAAAGTCAGTACAAAAACATTACTGGAAAAAAGTCATCTTGAATTTTGGAAGCAAACAAAACAAAAAACTCCAAGGGTTTGAACTCCAAACCAAAACAATACACACAAGCGATGTTCAAAATTCAAACTTTTCAGCTAATTGTGTTATGTATGTATGCAAGCATAAATTGAGCTAGAGCCACAAGACACAAATTTGCAAAACATTTTAAATTTGTCCTTGAGTAGCTCCTACTTTTTACTTTTATATATTCATTTTAGACAGAACTGAAAAATAATGGGAAGTTTTCCCTTACATCTTTTATCACCTAAAAGACGAAATAGATGCCTGAAGTGCAAAGGCATAATTAATTTCAATGTTTAGACTTCTACCCTGCTTACAATGGGACAGCAAAAGACCAACCATTTCTTTGTGAGTTAAGTTTCACAAAACTAGTTCTCAGAACCTTAATGAGATTTCCTAGAAGAGAGGTATTCAACTTGGATTGATGGAAGCCCTTCCTGTAGCAGCATACACGTTTGCTAAAACAGAAGTGTACCTTTGCTAACACACTCTTTCCTGAAACGGCCCATCAGGGACATGCCTGACCTTCCATACAAAACAGTTTAGGTCCTTCATTTGGAAACGTTCAGAGAAGGGAGCAGGGGCTACAAGAGAGACAACTGCACTTGTCAAGACTCTTCTTTATGGGAAGGACATGACTTTGGGATACCATTAACAGGCAGGAAAGGGGTGAAGGGAACTGACTGATCACTTTTCTTTCCAATGCATGAAGTGGGGTCATCAGCGACGGTACTGGGTACCAGTGTTAAAAGGAGGTACTTTATCTCCTGGTGGCTGTGCACTGGTACAATGCTTTGCCAAAGCCTGGCAGATAGAAAAGCTGATGTGAATCCCCATGAGAGACTGTAAGTATTTCAGAGATACAAAGACACAAACCACAGCAGGTTCAGAAAATGCACTGAGCTGAAAACTGGCAGACACTAGGAGAGTATCAGGGCATCACACGCACTTTCTCTATTCGTTCCCTTCAGTGGTCATAAGTGGACATGAAATACTGTTTAGACAGACCCTTGTTATTAACACACATGGCCATTTTTATGGCAGTTTCCATATCCCCTGCCATTTCCAACCACTGCTATCTGCAGTTGCTGGCTGTTTCCCATAGCAGGAGTCAGGGTTGTATGAAATACCATCCTTTGCCCTGGAAGACCGACTCTGAGTACAGGAGAAGCAGGGACAATTTGTCTGCTTGAGGCCAAGAGGCAAAGCACTACATCCTAGCAAGCAAACAAAATGAGCATCCATCTTGACTGCTAGCTAAGGAAGGTGCAAGAAGGTACCTTCTGTATGGCCTCAAAGCCATGTACCTTGGTCATCCACTGAATGACAAGGAGATATGCTTAATCTGGTCAGCTGTCCAGAGCAGCATGTTCTGCTGGTCTGAAGGAATCCCTCTGTGGGCTGCAACAACGCACTCCCCATGTGTTGTTTGAAATATATGGAATGGTGTTTCACACGATGGCTTTGTCCTAGAAGTATCATTTCCATCTCAAGATCAAACCCAGTAACCAAACAGCATCCTTTCTGCTGTTTTCATGCACACACAGAGAAACAGCATGACCCCAGGGAAACTCAAGTGCTCTAATTTTAAGAACTGCTCTTTCTTAATGCAAGGAAAGGAAATCAGTGTGAAGCCTTCTAAAAGTAGGTTTTTAAGCCTTTAACGAAGGGTGAGATTCAACACAAGTATTTGATGTCTATCTAGACTGAAAATGTAATGGTATCAATCTACTTTTTAACCTAAACAGTACATAAATACATATATTTGCTATAACTTTATAAAATGAAATAGTTCCATATATTTCAATGTGAGTGGTTCCACCAGAAGCAGCTAGTCACCCTGCAATCAGCATTTACAGGAAGAAGATCCAAGTTCAAATATGTGCCATGACCTACAACACACATGAGTGTGTGTATAAAATGTCTGAAAAAAAAGTTAAGTTAAAAAGGTAATTTGTATTCAGTTATCCTTTTGCCATCAAATGAAATGCCAGTAAATCATCCAGAAGACTAAAACCCAATAAATTTAATGGTATGTTCTTAACTAAAAAAAAAAAAGGCAACAGCTTACTACAGGACAAATTATATTTGGATTTATTAGTGTGTCAGTCCATGCAGGAATGTGTTAACCCAACAAAACACAAACTATTACTTAAAATCCAAGTGAAAAAAGGACAAGCTACCTTACACAGTACATTGGCAGCAGCTGAACTACTGTTAAGCTCACACCTTGGATGGTTTACAAATTATATTCACATCCTCTGTCCTGTATTTTTTCATGTTTTGTTTGGGGTTTTTTTGGTCTTGTTTGTTTGTGGTTTTGCTTGTTTGGTTGGTTTTTTTGCTAATGAGTCTTTCCTTCCCTCATGGGATTTGTGGTTAAAGATGTTATCGGTACATAAATGGCTAAAATCAGCTGCTATTTTGATAAAGGAAATTTGAGTTCTTTTATAATGTTTTTTTAACTGCAGTATACAGAATTAATATTTCTGAATAAATTTCTTCTTTCTTACTGAAAATATACTTTTATTTTAAAGAAGTAACTTTTGATAAAAATGGAGTCTTTAAAACAACAAGCTATTTCACAAGCACTGTCAACAAGATAATATCTGTAAGATAATGAAGAGATAATCTGTGTGTCTCTACAACCATGGATAATCACACTGATATATGAAGAATGCTTGACTTACACTAAAAATGATAAAATTTGTACTCACTGTGTGCTGTGATCTAAATATGTTATAACTCTGTCTCCTTCTTCTTCCAATCGTTTATTAACATGGTGAAGATATTCTGGGACCTAGCAAGACAAGAGAACGAGAAGTTCAGCTACAAAGGTAGGAAAGGCAGCTAATCTTGTTCCATGACAATTATTTTAAACTACATTTTTAAAGAGAATATGAATTGGAAAGGATTATTCCACCAGAACATTGTTATGTACTACATAATCTGTATTTTTACTAATTAATGTTACTTCATATTAAACATATTATAGCTGGTAGTGTGACTTTAGCTGTGAAAAAATGTCACTGGGTTACTACACAATTATATCTATCAAGTTCCATGAGAACCTGGGGTCTGCTCTCCCTGTTTATACAATACTGTGGTCCACATCAAAACACACAAATACCTGTGTGCCAGTAAATTTCACTGGACATTAATACACCATGGCACCACCAAAGTTCTCATGTAATCTCACAGTTGATAAAACATCATAAAAGCAATCATCTACCACATGCACCTACCTCTCTTTCCTGCATTAATCTTTGGCCTTCTGCAGCATATAAACAATTTGTCTCTTCCAGAAACCTCTGTTCAAATGATTCCTTGTAAACCTGCTCAAGAAATCAATTTAGTTACTTACATGAAGCTCACAGTAACAGTAGCCTATTTTGTTTGTCAGGCGTAAGAGGGCAGGTAAAATCTGAAGGATCTGTGAGAAGTGCCAAGGTAACATTACATTAACAAATTCTATTTGCCCACTGGTTTTAGAAAGACTGAGATCAGAACTGACTTCCCAGAGCAGCAATGCTTTGTCTCAGCCATCAGTACTCAATCTAAATGAACAGGCTTCTGTTGAAGGCACACAGTCCAACACCAGTACCCAACATCACAGCACAGCAATGACACCCAATCCACCCGAGACCTAAACTCCCACTGATATTTCTGTGGCAAACAAACCCCTTTCAAACTAGTGAAACACTGGCACCAAACAGGTAATTCTCATCAATAAAACAGTCATATGCTCAGTAACACATCTCCAGATCTGCCATGTTTCTCTCAGTGGCCCAGGAAAAATGAATTGTATCAAATAAGGTGAACTCTTTCTCCAGGGAACAAATAAGGTGTGTAAAAAAGGGCACCAACAACAATCAGAGACATTAAAAAACATTTGCATGATGACTAACAGTTTATTATAGAAAGGAAATAAGTCAGAAAGGACAACTACATAAAGAAAAAGTTATAACAGTCTGAAGAAGGTAACTAGGGATTAATATGTAAACAGAGGGACAATGAAAAGTAAAAGGGAAAACTCCTTGAGAGTGGTGGGAGAAAAGAAGAAAATACTTGTTCCAAAACATATAACAGAGCTGTTAAACTCATTACATTCTGACCACTTTATGTCTCTTAAGGACTTCTAGTTGAAGGTTCCCTTGCCCAATGCAGGGGGGTTGGAGCTAGATGATCTTTAAGGCCCCTTCCAACCCAAACAGTTCTATTATTCTATCACTTTCAAAAGCTTAATTTTTTTTCAATGGCTTTTCTCTCCAACAGAATAATTTTTCTGGGATGCTAGAGGAAGCTACAGATTAAAGTCAAGAGGATTAACATGAAAGGCAGAAAACCAGGTAAGCTGCCTAACCAGAAAGGACTTTTTTATGTAGTCTGGCTCTTCAAACTCTTTCAGACCTTCAGCCAGTTTTGTAATGCTGTATGCCACTTTGAAATGGAGCAACCTCAACAGGTTTTAAGAATGAAAGACAGCTCCAAAGTTTCACTGCTCATCACACAAGGCTGCAATATCAACTCAAGGACAACCTACGTGGAAGCCAGAAGCACAGCATTCATCAGTCTCCATGGTTACTTACTACCTCTGCTCATGGAAAGTTCCAGTAAGCTGCAGCTTGACATGATCTATCTGAAAACCTTGGCCTTAATATGGTATCCCATTCTATCCTCAGCATTTCTAAGAAGTTGCCAGTAGAGTGATGTTTTTGTGATAAAGACCCAAGATCTGGACTCCAAAAAGTGACACCTTTTTACTGTGACAAAGAGGGATTTTTCTGTCCCTACATTTAACTGGCACTAGGATGAGACAATGAGTGATTAAGACAGAAAATACTGCACATACTAAAAGATCTGTAAACCCATTAAGCTCCCAGGCCATTATCTCTGCTAAGGAAAACAGGCAAAGAGGTCTCATTTAAAAACAGCGTAAGATTGCACATGGGGTATAGAAGAAGCAATCATACCAATGTAATAGTTAGATTTTAAGCACATTTACTAGATGAACTGAATAATTTTTGAACAAAACATGACTTAGGCAGTCCAAACTGTGTTTCTAAACAAAGCTGTTACTAGTGAACTTGGCTGTACTCACCTGCAGATCCGAGAGCATGCTCAACAAACTCCGCAGCAAACTCCTGTCCACAGCTTCACCATTGCGTTCTCGTTCGATCAGCAGGAGAATCCCATCAATAGTCTTGGTTTGAACTTGCTTGTCACTAATGATATGGTTTCTGAATAACTCTAGCCCCATATCCCTATGTGAATATTGAAAATTACTAAGTCACACTGTTGATTCTTTCCAAAAGATCATAGATACATTTAAAATATATACAGTGTATATGTATTATACAGAAAGAGAATATATTAATGGTGTCTATACTCTTTTTGACACTGTCCTCTAACAAAACTGTAACAAGAATTATCATAAAAATACCAGGTCACATGCTACCCCAGGCATACACTTCATCAGAGAACTGTGACCAGCCTGCTCAACTTTCACATAATAGACTATAACTTTCTCTGCTTATTAAAAAAATAAACCTGATCATATACCTTAAGTTTCCCTGGATCAGACATTGTATGTGTAATTTATAAGTTTTGTTCAAAAGCATGAATTCTTTGTATCTTTAGGATCTTATCACCTCTATCAGATTCTTGTTTCATTCTAAAATGATGAGGAATGGTGCCTCTATGCCATGAAGCAGCTAATTGTTAAACACTGAAAATTGAGCAATCTTAGATAAAACTTGTTACCTCCAACTTCTTCACATGCATCAGGATTTCAATAAAAGGAATTTTCCCAGTAGGAGAAAAATAAGACAAAGTATGAACAGGCCTCATCAACAATTTTTAGTAAAAGGAAGCCTAACGCAAAGAGTTGGAGGAAAACTGCTGAAGCTGGGAATAAAAGATGTCCACTGGAGAAGCAAGAGGCTGGACAAAGATGTCAGGCTCCTCAGACAGCCTGAGGAACTCACAAGAGCACAGCAGCCAGGCAGGCAGGGAAAAGACAGGCTCTTACTTCAGTACTTTATCTACTTTTTTNGGGGGTGGGCTCTAGATGAAGTAACAATACCAGAAATTTTTGGCAAAGCTTGGGGTTTGTTCACTTGGGAAATGACATAAATTGCCCCTCAGGAGGGATGCTTTAAAGCAGAATTCCCAAAGATGTGACCATGATGGGCTGAAAGTACAAAAGCATCATCGAGTAGCCAGTGATGGAAAGATAATCTGCACCTTGTCACTGTATCTGACTTACTTAAAAAAACAGAGCAAGAAGCTGAATGTTGAATTTTGTCCAAACCAGGAGCACCTGGGCCAGTGCTAAGGTGGGAGGCAGCAGTCGAGAGCAGGCTCCCACAGAGCCAGCCTCACCCAGGCTCTGACAACTACAGCCACACACATGCCTTGACCTTTAAGCCTACGTTCACAAACCACCTTTTTTTATATTGACTTGACAATGAATATTCTTGGGGAAGGAGGAAATGACACATGCATATGCTGACACACATATTTCCATAAACTGACACAAAATTTTAGAGATCTATTATATACCTCAAATATAATGTGAAAAATTTATTTTCAGTCTTCGCAAATGTAACAGCATGTCAACACTCTAAAGATTACAGGAACACTTACATGGATACCTACCATATAGAAGGAAGCATTGAATTCTGAAGCACATATGTACGATCCAAAAATAAGAAAATGCTTCTGATCATGATCTGAAAATATATATAGAAAATATTTTTTCTCTTCACCACCATGTGATATTTTAAATTATAAAAGAACTTCTGAAAAACTACATCACAAACACAGACCCAAATTACTGATGTAGGTATTTTAAACTCTTAGGGCAACTTGTACAGCCACGGGTATGCAATTTATTGAAGTTAATACTATTACTTGGTGGTATTCCCAAGTACATCCAAGACAGTTTTCAAATTCATAACCATTAACTAAATAGTTTTATTAGCCTGTTAGGAGTTTTACACCACTGATATACATAAGCTATTCAAACAGTACCTCCAATACAGTCAGTAAACATCCTGAAATAGCATGCTGCCATGCTTTTTGCTTTAAAATAAAAAAAACAAACAAAGGAGCTTTAAGCACAGACAATAATAAGCTGTGCAACAGACCTTTTCATTATAAAAGTTAGCTGCCAAAATTCATAAGAAAAATAGAGATACATTAAATCAACAGGAGAAAGAAGATATAAAAATATATTATCTCTTTTTTAAATTGAAAAAGGGGGAGGAGGAGATGGTTTTCTAGCTTACTAGACTTTTACATTCAAAATCCATTTTTAACTTTGCTCATAAGAAGGCTGCCCAACTCCCAGTTTAGCATTAGTGTAACTCCGGATGTCAGTAACTCACCCCCAGGCCAGATAGAGATTTCTATTCCCAGCTGTCCACCTACTCCTTCCCTAAAAGATTTCATTGCCTCTGAAGCAATTCTCAAGCTGACACAGCTTCTGGCCAAGCACATTAAAGTAAAACAGCAGTAAGGCTGATCTTTTTTCTTCTTAAATAGCACAAGTGCTAACCCAGCACATGGGCAAGAAAGCCACTTGCTACAGGTTGTTGCTTTAAGGGGAAAAAAAAAGCTTACAAGTAATTAAAGCAAACAGTGTTCACAGCAAGTCTTTATATGAAAACACAGGTTCACGCTCACTACATTTTCAAGGCAGTATCTTCAGCTCTGTTTTCATCTGACTGCTGAATTCAAATAGTTTCCCCAACACCTTGAATTTGTAATTCAGATAAAAATCACATACCCCTGCCCAACCCTTACAGGAAAGGAGAGAGCAGTGGATTTGGGAATGAAAATAGAAATTCAACCATATGGGGCATCTGCAGGCAAAGTTAAGTGACAATGCAATAAAAACTCATTGTCAAATGTTGGTTTGGAATTATAATGACGCCTTCTTAAAGGCACAGTTCTCACAGAGTGTGTTTCAGAGAGGACTTTTTTCTGTAACATAAATCACTGTGGAGGCAGAAGACAAGAAAGGCAGACAGAAAGCAAGTTTCAGTTCTTTATCCTTTCTGTTTCTTAAATCTATAGTCAGGATAATCATCTCTGCTTTGAAAAAAAAACAGTTACAACAAGTTAACCTAGTTCTTGGAGCTATCTAAAAGCAAAGATTCTCCAATTACTTAAAATTATGAACAGCAAACAACTTCAGCATTTCTTGGTTAGTTTTTCTTTCCACACATAGAAAAAAGGTGTCAGTATATTTCTGAGTGATGTTCAAACCTTCTATGAAGCCTATGAAAGTCAGAGTTAACAGAATCTACATTTCAACAACAAAAGTTCCCTCAGCCAGCAAAGGGGAAAGTGAAAAGCAATTGCTGAAACTTGGAGGAGAAGGTGCAGTGCAGCCTCAATGACAAACTCATTTTAGCCAGATTTCACACCTCAAGGATATGTACTCTGAACAAACATTCAACTTACCATTTGTCTGCAATGATCTTGCCAGCATTTATTTATCTTCTTTAAAAATAAAAGACTATCCAGAGAATCTGTACAGCAACCGTTAAGGAAAACTAGTTTGCCAGTATCTTTAGAGGCCAGATTCTGGAGATGATCTTTGCCAGCCATTAGGCAAAGCTGCTCCATGGATATTCCAATGCTACTGTGCCTGCCAGGGATAAACCGTTAATTGCAGAGCTGCCCAGCACAGTGGCTGGCAGTTCTCCAAAAGGCCCCTGTTTTCAAGGAATAACACTCACGGCTCTTCAGTAATACCATCTAGTGGCTGTACTGCGTAACCTTAATATAGATTTAAACAAGAAATCCCACCAGCGTCAAACGCACATTTGTCACCAACTGAGGTGAGAGGGATGAAAAGGTTATTTTGTTTGTTTAATGAGTTCACACTGTGCACAACAGGAGTGACCCTAATCTCTTAAAAGCAGTTACAGTTCTAAATAATCCTCAACAAATCCAAATACCACTCTTTTCATATACATCTCCAGGTCACCCTAAGCAATCTACAGAATTTTCTTCATTACACAACAGATCCAACTGTTATTTACAAATAATAGAATTCTCACGTGTCTCACAAGTAAATCTAAATGAGACTTTACCTTCCTCTCCCCCATATTATCATTTCCAATTCATTCTGGCCAAATTTGATTAATCTATGTCCTTGGGAGACACCTGTAAAATATTAAATTTTAACTCTCCAATCCACTATCACCCTGTCAAGAGGGCAAGGTGAAAGCAAACTAGTTTTGAAAACACTAGTTTTAAAACTTTTTTCCTAACATCATGTTAAGTCTGAAAAAGCAGGAATGCAAAACATGGTTGTACACTGCTTTAAAGAAGACTAAGATTTGAGCCTCAAAGACCAGATATGTTTAAGACTACTGTACTAATGTGCTATGTAGAAGCCAAATGCCTTAAATGGGACTCAAAAAAAACCCCAAACCATCAACAAAAAACAAAACCAAAACCACACAGCCCAAAACCATGTTGGTGCTACATAACATTAAAAACCCCAAATTATTCTGAGTGTAGGCACCTACCTGGGGAATGCAGTGAACCAAAAAACTGAGAGTCACAATCCAAAACACTTTTAAAGCATTCACCTGGAAAGGAGGTTCTTTCTGGGCCCTGGCCCCTTGTTTCTTTCTACTTTATATCCTGTCATTTTCTGCTAATAAAATCCATACAGAGACCTGGGAAACAATGCCAGCAGCCACAGTGCTGTAATATCCATCCAGCACCTGCTTGCTAAGGCACTTTCCAGGAATATGGGGACAGCAAGGTGGACAAAGACCATTCATCTGCCGCTCCAGAAAGTGGAACCCCATGGCTATTACACAAAAGACGCCTATCATATAAAGCACCTTCTCAGCATGCAAAGCTTGACTGCATTCAGGAAACAGGGCTGGCTACAGCCAGGTGTCCACAGAAGATCCACAGGCACTTCTGTGACCCACTCAGCCAGAAGAAAAGTCCAGCAATGTAACTTTGGTAAACCATGGGGAAGTTTACCATAAAACTTCATCTTTCTGTGCATCCCAAGACAGCCAAATGATCTCCTCAACTTAGAGCTCTCTTCCAAGAACCTCCCAAGGTACACATAAGATACGTGAAGGCTTGTTGAATGCCTCTGTGACACATCGCTGTTGACCAGCAGTTATTTTTGGTCAAACAGGTGCACTCTGTGTTTGAAAATCTTTTACTGTTGTTGACAATCACTGTGATTTTTTTTTAAGCTATTGCTGCCATAAGCATCTCCACTACTCACCTGCCACAGAAATTAATACCTGCTGAGAAGTCTCAGTGATATTGACATTTTATAGATTACGTGTAAAATTTGCATCCCTATTAAAATGATAAATTCTTATTAGCATGCTACACTCCAATACACAAAAATTATTCACCCAGATGACTAAAGTTGCCTATGACTGATTTCAAAACATGTAAGCAAAGAACCTCTTTAACACATTGACAATTACTGGTGTTAATTTTCACAAAGTGTTGTTTTAAAAAATAATTATTTAAACTAACCATTCTAACCACTTCTGTGCACGACAAAAGGATATTCTCTAAACTGAAGGATTTGTGCTTTCACATGTTCTTCACAGACTTGTCGCAGCTGTTTGTACAGTGTAGCAGAGACTTTGTAGGAGCAGAGATTTTCAACAGCCTAAAAACCAAAAAAGGATTATGAATGAGACAAAAAAAGAACTTAAATTTTTGTGTCTGTGTAATTAACGCTGACAACAAAGGAAGAAAATATCAGCATTACATGTTCAAGCTGTGCACAAAACCAAAACATCAAAATGAAGTTCTGTAGAAAAATTAAGACTTCAGGAGTCCTTTTTTATTGTGGTCCCTTCTAATTCTGCTAGATTTTGTGTACATCACAATCTGGGTCATATTTCTGATGTGCTGTTAAACACTATCAGAATTCTGCCTCCTTCAATACTGCTCAGCAGTAGAACCCCTCCACAAGGTCCATTTTGTACATCCTTTAGTATACACACATGCTTTTTTGGGGCAGGAACACAATCATACAAAATATTTTAATTTCTTCGTAACTTTAAGGTAGATATTTCAACCAGTCTGTCTAAATGGGAAATGAGTATAGCTACTTTCCTGTCTTTTTATCAACTTTTTTCTTCCCAAGTATTTCCGCTGATTCACACACTCATGCTAAGGTACATAAACTGAGAGGAGAAAATAATTAAGAAAAAGCCCAAACAATAACCAAAAAAACCCCCAAACCAACCCCACACTAACCATTACATAAAGACTTGAACTGATTTATTGGGAGCTCATAGGATTTAGCTGAGTATTTATCCTCAGTTAACTAAGGAGACCAATTCTGCCCAAAACCAAATGTTCTGGTGGTCACTATATTAATATCAACTGCCTTTGTATTAATGAGGCAATACTGCAGAGAACACTGCCAAGGATTTAAAGCACTATGCCACCTGGGCAACTAAAACTGACCCAAGAATGTTTTCCTCTGCTCCAGAGGATTCTAACCTATCTAATCTAATTTTATCTCAGTGCACATAAAAATGGCCTCCACAACTTTGATACAACATTAAAGCATGCAATTGAACAAACAAAATTATAACACGGTGCCCATGTTTTGCATCTGGTCTTTAAAAAGGTAAGTAAAATGGTAACTTGCAACAAACAGTATTCAGACAATCATTCTGCAGATAGTTTGCTATGTTTCCTCAAACACAGCCACTCCTATCCACCCATACAAGTACAAGTCTAGTCAGGACTCTCATAATTTTTTCCTTCACTGCTCTACTGTCTTTCCTTTGCTACTACACTGTCCTGCTCTATGTCCTCCAGAAGGGCACTGCTGCCCCATTTCAGGTTATTTAGGACCTCGCTGCAAAGGTAATTTTCTTTTTCCATTATTTTTATCACTCACTCCTCATTGGGCAATTCTTTGTACTGCCCCACTTTCTCTATCCCATCAAGTATAAGCTACTTCTATCAAAATCTGTGCAATCTACCACCAATCCCAGACATCATTTCTATTTTAGTCACAAAAAATTGGCTGCCACCCTCTTATTGCTCACTGACTACATCTCTGCCAAGCACCTTCATGCCTGATTCCATGCTGCCTCCAGTGCCTGGAAAGGAGTATCCTTCAGGCTTCCCACACAGCCTCATCATTGTTCTTCAGTTTCTTCTCAGCCACTGTGCCAAATTAAATAAATAAATCAGAAGGCTCAACTGCAGGCTGGTACACCAGCCCGCTCAGTGCACTGAACTCCAGCAGGCCTCTCACTTCCTCCAATAATGTCAAATAAAGACTCAAAAAAACCACCAAAAAGGCCCGATAGTAAGAACCGATGCACACAGAGATATTTTCTCCTGTGGATGACTCGGTGCTCACCAACAGGCAGTTAAAATGATCTGTAAATACAGATCAGGTTTCCAATGGATGCTGAACCTCATCTTTTATTCCTCTGGCAGGAGAGTAAGTACCTGTCCATGCACAGGCACACCGAGCACCACCACCCACCGTGCAGAAACCTTCCTGATTCGCTGTGCTACGGATTATTCGACCAACCTCGCACGGTTCTTACAAATAAGCAGGCAACGAGAAAGAGCAAGAAGTACAGCTCTCCCTTCACAGTTTATCTGAAAGCTCTCTCCTCTTCTGCCAAAACTCAAGCGTATACCCTAGTGATTTCATAGCCATATTACTATAATCTCATTTATGAGCCTCTGAAAACAAGTTAGGTAACACTCGAAGCATCTGTGGGCTGTTTTTTTTTTTTTTGCTAGACATGAAAAAGCAGGGTTTTTCAAATGCTGAATTTAAAACAATAAAATGCATTATGTAATTCAAACACTGCAAATCTGCAAGTGTTAATAGATGAATATATTACAAATTTTCTATTTAAAAGAAATAAATTATATTAAATCAATATACATTTACATAATCAGCCATTTTAGACCCATATATGACAAATCCTAATTAAAGAGACAAGTAAAGTCAGTTCTGAAATCCATCCTGATTTTCTTGAACATGGACCCAGTGTGGACTACCGGCCTTCTCCTCTCTCACAGTCTGCCCTTTGCACCTCAACTAAACATTTAGAAAATTTTAGGTGTGCATAATAATGTTTTCAGTCCTGATCTGGCAAGGACATCAATCTGCAGATCAAACACCTGCACCCACACGAAACTCATAACTAACTTATGCTATGTAGCACAATTTAGCTCATCAGTAATTTTTTATAACATGACCACTGTAAAAAGTTACTACTTCAGTTACATACCTCAAAACCCATACATCTAAAATAACTTAGAACTAAACCACATATAATTGGAGAAAGTAGAGAGAAATGGCTCAGGAGTCCGTCTCTCTTTTGCCCTCCCTAGCCCCTGCTCCAGTAGTCCAAGTGTGCCAGAAATTCTTTTTCACCACTTGAATAGAAAAACTAAGATCCTGATTGCTATGAAAATGCAACAAATGAAATGGGGGTAAGGTGACAGTTGCCTGCTCAATCAAGATTCTTTTTTAATTCCCCAAAAGGTAGAGAAGTGTAATGTTATAATCTAACAGTATCAAATAGTTCAACATTACTATTTACAAGAGACCATAGCATGTACAAAAATAACCATAAAATATACAACTTCTTAACCCCATTAGAGTAACATCCTGTTTTCAGCATGTTGAGTGGGCAGAGTATTGAAGATATTAAGACTTAGATCTCAGCCCTGCCCAGGAATAGCTTTCTGTGCCTCCCAACACAAACTGCTTTTTCATGGGCCCAGATCCTGGTAGCTCTCTGAGGAATTGATACGTAGAACTGCAAACTGACTAGAAATAGAGTATCTGGCGAAGTATTCGATCAGCTTTAAACAAATCAAAATACATTATGCTGAATGTTGCCAAAGCAGTTTATTTGCAAATAACAAAACCAAAACCTTATGTGGCTTACCTGGTAGAGCTCTTCAAGGTTGTATTTAATAGAAATGCTACTCTGTATAGCTCCCACCGCTTCATTAAGTTTCTGCCAGGTGTCCTGAGTGTAATTATCTGGTAATTTGGGTCTTTCTGTGAAGTGAGACACAGGTAGTTTAAAAACAGCCACCCAACGGGAGCCTGCAGCAATTTCTCTCCCCCTGCTGCTCCATCAAGTTCTGCCAAGCCACTCTGCGCTTGGCCATGTAACTCTGGCACACTCAGAGGGGTCACTAATTCCACCCGAGCCTTTGCACGACGCGTTTCACCCCCCGGCTGCTGTGTTTGACGCCCGCGTTACTTTTAGCAAGGCAACCACCCTCGCCTGGCTTTAATCAGCGTTGACACTAAGGTGGCTTTCTGCCCGCTCTCTACGGCCGCTGCCCCCGCGCACGGAGCCCCACGCGTGTCCCCGGGAGCCCTCACACGGGCACGGTGCCGGCGGCGTTATCAGCCCGGCGGCGTTATCAGCCCGCCGGCAGCCGCCCCTCGCCCCGATA
>VZTA01028451.1:9373-24408 GCA_013398855.1 Mohoua ochrocephala | reverse complement strand
TGAGCACAGGCAGCTTCCAAACAAGAAAACAATAAAAAGATGGGAAGTGGGAATTGGATGGAAAGTTGCCTTTTCCAAAATACATGTAACACTGGGAGAGGATAACAAATTGTGTCAGACAGCAAATAAAGCCCAGTGCAACAGCACAGCTCTTGAGACTCTTCTGAGGATTGGTTTTCATTTCATGTTCTGTCTCTTAACTCTGGGTTGTAGTTGTAGACAAAGTGTTTCTTCTGTTCCACCCCTCCTTTCTTCTACCACGGTTTGTCGTGCTTGAAAGGAATTTCTCTCATGACCATAATTGCAAAATGGATCCTGGAGAGAGGCAGACATGGGACTTCTTTGTGGGGTAAAAGCTGCATTGGCTTTTTCGTTTTGTTTGGTAAATTCTAGCAAATAAGGGTTGGACCTGCCCGAGCAGAAGAATCTCTGTCTTATTCCACGTGTCCTGCACCTGAAGAGAAAAATCACCATGTGAAGAGCAGAGCAGTGGGGTTTTTATGTCCCATCTCTTCAGAACTTGAGGGGTGTTTGGTCACCAAGTGTCACTTGTTGCTTTTGGGCATGGAGTGAGATACCGCGCATGCTGATATAGGGATGCCACGACCCTGGAATTGTTCCGGGCCAGGTTGGACAGGGCTTGGAGCAACCTGGGACAGTGGAAGGTGTCCCATGGCAAGAGCTGGGGTTTAAGGTCCCTTCCAAGCCAAATGATTCTGTGATGTGGCTGCATCAGCTCTCCCTTCCAGCCGAAGGAGTTAATAATTGCGGTGGGGAGGGACGGAGGGCAGGGAGGAAAGCTCCTGGCTGCTGGGACAGGGCCTGGGCATCGTTGGCTCACTGCTGTAGGTCACAGGCGGCAGCAGGCGTGGGCTGAAACGCGAGGATGCTCCGTTTTGGGGGAGAAGACATTTTTCAGCGGCGTTTTGCTGCACACCGCTTCGAAACGGTTGCAAAAACGAGGATGTGCCGGTCAGGACAAGCCCGGCTACGTGGCAAGGGGAGAGTTTTGTCCTTAGTGTCGTGTAATGGAGCCATGACCATCATCAAGGGAAGCTGTGCCCGTGCAGTCCATCAAGAGCCGCAGAGCTAATGATGGGCTGGGCAGATAATCGGGGGAGAGTTAATTGTAAGGTTCGATATGGCATCTTGTCAGCAGAGATAAGTTGTCACGTTTTCCACTTGAGCTGAAACTAAATGATTGTAAAATAAGTTATGAGTGTCCTTGGGCCTGTCTGCCAGAATGATGGCTAAGAATACATTCCTGGCCCATCAGTCTCAAGCAGCCCGCTTGATATTTATGCGAACTGAATGTTATTTTATTCCCCCTCTAGTCATGCTTGTCAGCTTCCCGAGTGAAAAGTGAAACTGCTGCTTTGACTCATACTTCAAGTATTGAAGCTCGGAGAGGCTGCAGATTGTTATTATTATTACCAGTATTATATATTTTTTCGGGTGTGTGTTGAACATTGATGCCCGATTGGGAAGAACTAATGGCTGACATTGAACGTGCGGGATGGCTGGAAAACAGCCCATCCCAGCCCAGTGGAACGCAGCTTATGAGTTCCAGTGCCTCTGTCAAAGCTGGTTGAGATGGGGAGTAATGAGGCGCTTGCTTTTTTAATTTGCCGTGCCTTTTTCCTTGCCTTTTTTCCCCTCCTTTTTTTTTTTTCTTTTTTTTTTTTTTTTGGAATGTATTTAATAGTGCCGGCAGTGGTCGTCTGTTCTCAGGCGTGGTAATTGATACCAAATAAAATGCATTATTTGTATTCAGTCAGGAGGATGAAATTGCATTCAGCGGGCTGAAGCCTGAACTCATTTACAGTTTCCCGAAGCCCGGGCTTTCAGGAGCCCTCTTTTCAATTTGAAGAATACCTTGTCAGGCAAGAGAAGGAGTGGGAAATGGGAGAGCACAGCGTGGAAGCCCAGCGCCTTTTGATTGCTCATATTTTAAACCAGGGGAATGTTAAATAACTCCCATCTTCAAAGGGTGGGCTCGGAAACCGGGAATCCGGGGCAGTAACGCACCGACAATATCGGCTCGGCTCCGTTTACGAGGGATCAACGTTGCCTTGCTGGTTGAGGGGGAGGGAAAGCTCCAGGCTCCCACTTCAGAGCAGTTTGACCCAAGGACAGCAGGTTATTACCTGGAAGGGGCCGTGGATGACGAGGATTTACCATGGGAGGTTAATTCTTCAGCTCTCCGACGCCAGGCATCAAACCCCGTACGTCCCTCATTTTTCAGAGCTCACGAGCAGGTTTTGTTGGGGGGATTTACGGCCTCGAAATTGGACAGAGCTGCCACCAGTGTGTGGAATCTGCCCTGATGCTTTTTAACAGGATGTGTTCCATGGTGGTGCCTCAGGACTGTGTGGTTTCTTCACCGTTTGATGGGTCCGGGGCACGGTGGTTGATGCTGCAGGCGCGTGGGGTGATGAACCCGGATGGGTTTAATTGTTTATAAAGTGAAAACTGGGAGTGAGGGGGGAAAAGTGGAGCATTTGGAATCACAGAATCAATCCCAGAGAGGTTTGGATTGGAAGGGACATTAAACATAACCTAGTTCTGACATCTCAGAGAGGGACANGTTTGGATTGGAAGGGACATTACACATCATCTCAGAGAGGGACGCTTGCCACTATCCCAGGTTGCTCCAAGCCCCGTCCAGCCTGGCCTTGGGCACTTCCAGGGGTCCAGGGGCAGCCCCAGCTTCTCTGGGCAACCTGGGTTTTTTCCCTTCTTTTTAAGTATCAACATAGGAAACCTTCAGAATCAAGCTGGAGGTCAATATTTGGGGCTGGCAGTAACCCCAGTGCATCTGTGCTCGTGCCTTTGTGTTTCTGGCACCCTCTTCTGCACCTGCTTTCCGTGTCATGGATCCAAAGGGATCTGTGCCCCCTTGGCCAAGAGGATTCCGATTCCCACCAGGATTCTCGCCTGGGTTTGCCTTCCTCCTCCCCTTGAGAGACAGCAAACTCTGCCAGGAGAGCCCTTTGCACCAGTTATGGGTCAAATCCTTAAAATCTCCTCCACTGGTGCAGAGTAAACACATTACCATGATTCCCTTTTGGGGTTAAATTCCTGGGAACTGGTTTCAAGCTAGTGGATGTAGGGAAAAGAACAGAAATCCTTAATATAAAGATTAATGTTCGATTTGGTCTCTCTTGCCAGGCAATTAGCTACATAATTTATCCCCCACTAATAATTTAGAGCACAACTGTGCTTAGGGGGTAATTAGTGAATAAACTTTATTAGGAAGGAAAAGAAACCAAAATAAGTTGGGTTATGTCAAACAGGCAGTTCTGTGGGAATTTAACTGCAAAAAAAAAAGAAAAAGTGGGTTTTTAAAATGATCTTTGGCTTGATATTTTTCTGACGTATTAGTTAAACTTGTGTGCACTCCTGTTATTACACTTCAGCTTTATATTAAGGATTTTTATTCTTTTCCCCGTGCCTGCTATTGTGAAACCGATCATCGAGTATTTAACCCCAAACGGCAGTCGTGGGAATGTATTTGCTGAATATCTGTCTAGGAGATTTTAAGGATATGGCACATAAATGCAGTCCTGATACTGCACTAAGGTGCAATATGGTATTTGAGTTAGGTTCTGGAAATGGCTTCACTTTCCATAATAGCAAGCGCTTTCCTTCAAGTGTAGGTTTTATGTGGAATTTTGTAATTAAAATCCAAACCAAGCCAGTAATTAAACAAAAATCATATTACCAACCTTGGGGGGAAATCCTGGATTAAGGTTACTTGAGTATTTACTATGTGGATGGACCCAGTTCTTAAAATTGTTGGAGTTAATAAAGCAGGGAACTGAACAGAGTAACGTGGGATTATTTCTTTTCCTTGGGAGTGGGTAGGAAGTGACCCTTTATCCCACATTTATCACCTGTACCAGGTGTACATTACTTACCTTGTTTTCCCACCGTGTTTATTGCCATCACCACCTTTTCAGAGTGTGTCTGTGTGACGTCAATGACAGCAGAGAACATCCAGAGGATGCAGGGGATATCTCCGTTCCATTATCTATGAAAATGCCCAAGTGTAACACGAGTTGATCTGAGGCTAGGGAAGATCCTCGGAGGAAGGAGCAATTGGAAGCAGTGAAGTGCTTTCCCATCGTTTTTGTGCTCCTAAAATTGATGCTGAATCCTGTTAATCTAACAGGGCTTGCATCAGCACTTCAGCCAAGTTGGGGTTTTTTGGTACCTTTTTGAAAAAAGTAATGGATATTGTTTAGAGAATCTCCCGAGTGAGCTCCAGAGCGCGTCTGCCAACAGCCAGCCGGGGGTTGTAGCTTGGATTCTGACAGTCAACTCATTTCAATCTCGCAGCATTTTTATATTTCTTCCCTTTTTTTTCCCCCCCACCCAACTGCAGACACCGGCCTGGGAGATTCAGTGTGTTCCAGCCCCAGTATATCCAGTACCACCAGCCCCAAACTGGACCCCCCTCCTTCCCCCCACGCCAACAGAAAGAAGCACCGCCGGAAGAAAAGCACAAGCAACTTCAAAGCTGATGGGATCTCGGGCACAGCTGAAGGTAGGTTTCAAAAAAGTTCAAGCCTGAATTTTGAAAATACCATTCCAAAGAGTGTTGTTAGCTCAGCTACAGCCTCGGCTCTGAATGCACGAGGGAAAGGGAATTGTGAGAAATTAAAGACCGAGCTTTTAATGATGGAGCTGAATCGTCTGAGGCGTCACAGTGGTGAATTCAGCTGCCTGAAATGTGTTTAGAACCACTTTTTTTTTAAAAATAAATCAGAGTCCCCCGAGTTAATGTGGAGCATCATTAGGTGTTGAGGTAAGGAAGAGGCACACTTGGAAGGTTAACAAGGAGGAGAAATTCAGGTCCGCTCCGTAGCCCCCAGATCACGTCAGAACTTGTGTATTATTTTTTCAGTATTATTAAATCTTGTGTTATCACATCTCCTTAGGCACATCCTGAGCTCTAGAATGGCCAACACTTCTGATGCCTCTCATTGTTTGAATATTCAGCTGCTCGTGGAAAGCTTGTGTTATTTGAGGATAAAAGGGAAAAGGGGAGAGTTTAAATGTTTGGGTTCTTTTTTTTTATGAGCCAGAAAGCAAAAGCCAAAAAGAACTTCTTTTTCTCCCTTAGTTTAGCTTACTATTTCCACACTGCTGTAGCTGTTCAATGCCCTTCTGAAGGGGTAACAATGTGTACAGGAGCCAGGTATGATATAAAACATGCTTGCAGCTTTAGAAAAGAAGAAAAGAAACATGCTAGGATTGAACCAAAAGAGCTCCAGAAAAAAAAAAAAAAAAGATGAACAAGGGTGGTTGGAAGGCTCAGAAACTGGGGAGTCAACACATAAGGAGAGATGAAAAAGGGAGACAATGGAACAACATTGTGGGAAAAGGGGAGTGTTGAGTAAGAAAAAGATGTGGTTGTAAGCATGGGAGAGTAAAAAACAGCTAATTCGGTATCAAAGAATGTTGGAACAAGTTCTGAAAAAAGGATGACAATTGCAGACAGCTGAAGAGACATTAAAAATAGATGTGATAATAGTATACAACTGAGAAGGGGCATGTTAACTACTACTTAGTCATCCTTATTTTCCATTTATTTAATTTCTCAATTGCACTTCTATCACATCCGGAATTTATTTCTCCAGCTATCTATACAAATCCTTTTTTAAAAAGCCATCAGCTTTTTTTCATAACAGCTCCTGTTGTGTTCTCTTTCCAGTCATTTAACTATCTTTGCTATTAGTTTCCCTCTAGTTTATGGCCCGAAGCCAAATTTTAGTTCAACCTTTCATTTTTAATTTGTCCTTTTTTTTTTTTTTTCTCCTTTTAAAGAAGCCCTTTTACACCACTTATTTTCATACCTCAATGGCAAATTACAGAGGGGATTTTTCAGAGCGTTCACCATTGGTCCAAGAATATTTTGTTGAAGTCAATATGAATCAAGACCAGCTGGATATCGAGAGCCTTTGAAAAATCTCTTTCTGAGCAGTTAATAGGTGTATGTTTTCTTTCTCCTGGGGAGATTATTTTCACAAGGCACTGGAGCTGGAGCCTGTGTGGTCCTGGGCTGCAGGAGGGAGCAGTGGGGGGTTTGCAGTTGGGTCTCTTGTCCTTGATGTCCCTGTTCTGATTGCAGAGTCCATCCTTCATCCTCCTCTGTTTTCTCTTCCTCCTCTCCTCATCTTCCAGCATCACATCGTGTTATCTGAAATCCTCTTGCAATATCTGAACAGAATTGTCCCCTCTCGTAGGAATGGGATCAGTGTGCTTCCAGAAAGGCGAGAAGTTGTTGGCAACTCAGTAACACACAGGGAGCCTTAAAGGGAGTAGAATCACTTAGGGTGGAAAAGCCCTCTGAGATCCTGGAGTCCAACCATTCCCCCAGCACTGCCAAGGCCACCACCAATCCTGTCCCCGGGTGCCACAACTACACATCTGCTAAATCCCTCCTGGGATGGGGACTCCACCACTGCCCTGAGCAGCTGTGCCAGGGCTGGACAACCCTTTCCGTGAAGAAATTTTCCCCAATATCCAACCCGACCCTCCCCTGGCCCAGCCTGAGGCCGTTCCCTCTCCTCCTGTCCCTGTTCCCTGGGAGCAGAGCCCGACCCCCCCCAGCTGCCCCCTCCTGTCAGGGACTTGTGCAGAGCCACAAGGTCCCCCCTGAGCCTCCTTTGCTCCAGGCTGAGCCCCTTTCCCAGCTCCCTCAGCCCCTCCTGGAGCTCCAGCCCCTTCCCAGCTCCGTTCCCTTCCCTGGCCATGCTCCAACAGTGCCAGCACCTCCTTTTACAGTGTTTGTACCTCTGCACGAGCCCATCAGCTTCCTTTGACCTGCCTCTTCCCATGTCTTTTGAGGTGAGCACTCTGTTCTGTTTGGGACTTGCAGTTGTGTCTTGGGAGGGCCTCGGTGGCTGTTAAATTCTTTAATTTTACGTCATCTCGAGCACAACCTGGTGAAAAGCAGCAGTTTGGCCACAAGAGCAGAATCAGGAGTTTCCAGGCAGGGCTCTGGGCATCCCGGGGCTCTGGGCATCCTTCAGCAGACAGCTAATCTGGCTGGTCCTTGAATCCCTAGCAGGGCTGGGAGGGGATGGCTGACAGCGAGGACAGGCAGCCTCGTCTGTCAGCGGGAGCTGAAGGAGAAGGCAATGAGGCGTGCTCGAGCTCCCTGTCCTTTTAGGAGAAGGGCGTCTCACAAAGAGTAATAGTGGTTGTAGATTCCCATTAAGGACGTCCTAGCAAGACTCACAAAGGCTGGAGGGGTTGCTCTTTTCCAAATCCTGGCAGCCTTTGGATTTTCAGGTGCTTGTGTTGGTGCAAGGCAGAATCACCGAATTATTGAGGTTGGGAAAGGCCTCGAAGATCCTCAAGTCCAGCTGGGTTCAGGCTGTTACGGGTATTTTCTCCAAGCAGTTGAATGTCAGAGGAGTTTAGGTTGGATATCAGGGGAAGGTTCTTCCCCCAGAGGGTGCTGGGGCACTGAACAGGCTCCCCAGGGAATGGGCACGGCCCCAGGCTGCCAGAGCCCAAGGAGCATTTGGACAACGCTCTCAGGGATGCCCAGGGTGGGATTGGGGGGGTGTCTGTGCAGGGCCAGAATTTGGACTCCGTGATCCTTTGTGGGTCCCTTCCACCTCAGGATATTCCATGATTCTGTGGTTTTCACATCTGTCTTGCACTTCAAAGCAGTTTTCAGTTCCAGTTATTTCCTTGTTCTCCGGCGCTTGGCTACAAATCTGTCCAGTGACTAAAAGGTTCCCTTTGGGGTTTTTCTTCCCCCACCGTAACGTTGATTTAAACCCTCAGAGGGCTACTGCACTTTTGAAGACCACACATCCAAATTAGGCAGTCAGAGAAGATGTTCTGGGAGATGCAACTTGGATCAAGTGTTGGAGATGCAGCAGGTGACTTGGGCTCCAGAAGCCTGTGGTGATAATTGTGGGAGAACCATGTCTTCCTTCCTTCCTTCCTTCTGGAAATCCTGAGCTCCACGTGCAAAGGAGGAGGAGGAGGATCCTCCTGCAGCCGCCGTTCTCAGGCAGGTACAATGGATCAGAGTGAAATGGTGTGGGTAATTCTAGATTTTGTGTCGCCTTCCTTTGGCTCCAGGCACGTTTCAAGTGTCAGCTTTCAAACAGGAATTCTGGGTTCCTTCATTTTCGTCTGCACCAAAGCTGAGGTGTTCAATGAGGTTTAAATCTGGTCTTCAGCAAACTCGAGCATTTTCACTGCACTTTGCAGGGCTTTTTTTCCCTCCTTGAACGTGCCTGCTTTGATCATTGACCTCTGCCCAAGTATTCAGATATCACGATGATGGACACTGAGCTCAGGGTGATTCACCAATTCCAAGGACTGATGCTCATCCCTTTTATGCCCTTCCATAAAGGTCATGCTGATTCTTCTCTCTCCACACTATCTGCACATGCACAGCCCTCTCTTTCTGGGATGGGTCCTTTCATCTCCCTTGGTTTATCTTTCTGCAGCTTTTCTGAGACAATGCTCACAGCAACAAAAATACTAAAGCACCTGCGCTGCACTTGGAGGAAAATTAAAATTCAATTTCCTATTTCAGAAAATCAGATCCTTGTGATTTTTTTTTTTCTCTTCCAGCGCAGCGAAACCCAGGGAGAAGTTTTTTAGTTCTCTGTGCAGGACTTGTCAGTGAAAAAAATTCCCTCGGTGTTTTTGAGGGTAGCAGCAGGAATGCTTACATTAGGCAAGGTGCCAGCAACCAGCAGTTTTTTTCCCACCACGCTGCCTGAAGTTGCTCGGAGCAGGATTAGACAGAGCCGTGTTTCAAAGAGGAATGGCTGCTCAGAGCCTCATCTGTTTGGGTCCCCTCGTGCTGCTGCACTTGGGGGAACAGCCGGGGATGATAGGAAGGCTTTTCAGCTGCAAAACAAGCAGAAAAATTAAAAAGCTTTCTTGGAAATACTCTTCACAGAAAGATCTTTCCCAGGGTTTGTTTTCCTTACTCTTGTTAGTTTTGAAGCTTCATGGCTTTGCTGGCTTGAGCCTGCCTCCCCTCCACCCATCTCTGGGACCTTAGGAAAGCCCCAGGCTGCCTTTCAGCACTGGGATCATCCCCGCTCTCCAAGTTTTTCATTTACATGGACACTGAGCTTGAGCCTGCCTCCCCTCCACCCATCTCTGGGACCTTAGGAAAGCCCCAGGCTGCCTTTCAGCACTGGGATCATCCCCGCTCTCCAAGTTTTTCATTTATAGGAGATCCAGCCAGTGGGGCCAGCACTGCTGGGTGCTGTAGGGCCAGCCCAGCCACATCCCAGTGGGATGGGAACATCCACTCCTTCCCTCGGGGAGGCCACGGGATCATGGAATGGTTTGGGTTGGAAGGGATCTGAAAGCTCATCCAGTCCCACCCCCTGCCGTGGGCAGGGACACCTTCCACTATCCCAGGCTGCTCCAAGCCCCGTCCAACCTGGCCTTGGACAGTTCCAGGGATCCAGGGCCAGCCCCAGCTTCTCTGGGCACCCTGTGCCAGGGCCTCCCCACCCTCACAGGGAAGAGAATTTATCTCCTGTCTCAGCATCCTGGGGCAAAAACCCCCCAGCTCCGCGTTCCGTGCGCGCAGGTGGAGCTGGGAAACGGCGCTTGAGGAGCAGGAAATGTGATCAGCACCTCGGTGGACTTTTCCAAACTCAGAAATCCATGTTCTTCTTCATCATTTGTTTCTAAAGAAGTTTTGAAGGACAAAGGAGGACCTTTTATGTTCCTTCTCAGAACTGTTTTCTTAACACAAAGGTATTTGTTCTCTGCCCCTTGTGCAGTAATTGCTTTTCCTGGTGCTTTGCTGCTCTGCACAGTCTGGACCCAACTCCAGGTTTGCACTTTCTGGCTTTTAGCTAAAGGAGGAACCCCAGTTTACTGAGAAATCCTATCTTTTTGGATTTTCCTGGAGTAAACCGGGAAAGGTCTTTAAAACACTCTTGTTTTTTAAAAGCACACGTGTTTTGTATCGCTGAGTGTTGAAAGTGAGCCCTGGTTAAGTGGGAAATTAAAATAAAACTAAAAATAAAATTTAAATATATTCATCAGTTTTCTGTTGGTGGAAGAACAAGGTTTAGTGAGGCTTCTCAGTTGTTCTTTCAGCAATAAGCAAAACCATCGCTGCTTTCATCTGGTTTCTTACTGTCCTTTTCAGCCACCCCACAACCAGAAGGACAGCACGAAGTAGGGAAGTGCAAGTTCTCTGTATAACACCTGAAATGTCGCTGGTTTAAGTGAATAAATCAGAAGCAATGCAGGGGGTCACTGAAAGGCGTGGGGAAACCTGTCTGTGTTCTCCCTGCAGCCTCCCACCCTAAGCTTCCCCGAGCATGCTGCTGATTTACCTGCTGGCATCGCACCCTCGGGTGATGGAAACGTTCTTGGCATCCTCCACCCAATTTTAACACGCATTTCCTTGGGTGCAGAGTTTAGGAAGTGTGGTGGCCACGCCGAACTGAAAAAATTCCATTTCTCTAAGCGTGTTAAAAAAATAAAGTCATTTGGGATTTTTGGAAATTGAGTGGAAACACCTCAGGGAGCAAAATTGGGAGCAGATTCTTCCTTGGACAGACGGACTTGACATTGTTAATGCTAATACTTATTTATAATACACTGAATTAAGCACCATGATGAAGGAGGGTATTTTTACTTGCTGCTCTTAGATATATATTTTATTTTTATTTTTTGGGGGGGGCTTTTTACGGTCTGGAAGAAACCTTCTGACATTGTCAGAGGACAGCACGTTCACAAACCTTTCCAGCACAAAAAGCCACGGCGTCCTCACTGCCTTTTCTCTGCGAGGAAGATGTGAAATGTAATATCTTGACCTGCAGCTGCAGCAAGGGCAGAACCACTCACCTATTAAAGAGTTTGTAACCTTTGGAATCGAATCCATTGGATGTCGAGGTCCTTGGATGGATTGTGTTGCTTGAAGTCATGCCCAGAACTGAGCTGCCACCAAAACTTCTTCAAGGAGAAGCTGTTTGCAGTCCATTAGAGGATAATGAAGTGTACAGCAAACAGGTGTTGCCCACGTAGGAACGCCACAGAAGTTATTCCTGCTGAACTTGCCATCCTAATTATTTCAGCTGATCCCTATAAATCAACTATCAATAATTACAGCCTGCTCTGTATTGGGGTACAGCAGGAACACATAATCTGGAGATGAATCAGAAGGGGAAAACAATAATTCCTTAATAATTTCCTGCTTTTTTTTTTCCCTTCTTTTTGCAGTTTTACTCTCCTTAAAATGATAAGAGATACCTTAAGCTTTTCCCCTCTAAAAAACTAAATACATAAATATAAAATTGAAAATCCCAAATGCAGACCCAAGTCATACACAAGAGGAGTATGTTCCCACCCTGTCGTGTACTATTTCTGTGCATCTTGTGATGGAGGGTTTAGTGACAGCAGGTTTTGCTTCTATTTCTGGTCTCTTTAAATGCCTGAAGTTTTAGAAAGGAAATGTTCATAGTTTTAAAAAATATTCAGTGCTTAAAGAGAGATGGATACAAAAGTGGCATTTTGACTGCAATGCTGAATGAAGAAAAGAAGCATTTATTTGGAGCTGGAGGGGTTGGCAGGATAAGCAGATTACTAGGAAGGTTGGGGGGTTTTAAATAGGTTTGTAATTCATTTAGGGTTGCTGCTGGATTCTCTTCATCTGCAGTTCGTTGGTCGTCATTTGTGTGGTCCTCCTGTACGTGAAACATTTCAGGAACTGCAGCAAATAACATTTTGCTGAATTTCACTGGACACAAAAACCCCAACTTCCTAAACCTGGAGTTTAATGAGTTTGCTTGCAGTGAGATTTTGGGAGTGTGTTTAGTTAAGTATTTGCATCCTTATTTTGTAGATTGTCTCGGAAGAATCGTGAGCCTTTCTTGATCAACTATTCTCTGCTCTAGCTGCTTTTTAGGAAACTATTTATTTAAATACCTCCCAAATAAAGCAGGTCTTAGGGTTTAGTTGGCATTAAAAATGAGCAAAACACCTAGCTGTGTTTTTCCTGCCTGCAAGAGAACCTTGAAAAGAAAACCCAGCAGCGTGTGCCCGTATCTGTTGTCCGTAATGCCAGGTGCTTGTTTGAGCATCTGTGAGTTTATCACCTATCCCTGTCAAAACACTCCTGGCCTCTAATTCCGCTGATCAGCTGGGACTTCATCCACAGGAAACTCGGTCCTGGCCGAGGGCTGTGCACCCGGGAAGCAGGAGGGCAGAAATTAATAAAACCAGCCCGAATCTTCAGAGCCTGACTTTCAGCCGAGGCAGAAAGGTCACTGGTTGGGAATCCTCGAGCCTCGGCTGCCGCAGCCTCCCTGACATGAAAGGGTTGCTGCTGAAAGACACTTATGTTGATGCTGAGGAGTGAAAGACAAGGGAGGTGAAGCTCATCTATTGTTTTAACCTACTTCATTGCAGGCTAAACAAGTTGAAAGGTTCCTGCTTCCCTTCAGAAGCGCCGTCAGCCCGGGGTCGGGAGAGGCGGCCGGTTCCGCCTACCTGGTTGAAAGGAAAACTGTCGCAGTGGTGGTCAGCAGGAAAAGGGGATTCTGGAAAGGAAAGGATGAGGCCTGGGATGAATTGGTGGTGGTTGCACACACTGGCACATCTGGAGAGTGAGAGAAAGACAGCGCTTTTTTTTTTTTTTTTTTAAATTTTCTACATTTCCCTAAAAATTAGTCCCACTTCGAGCACTGCGACAGCGGAAGGGCTCGCTGCGTATCCAGTGCCACGCTGGGATTTGGCCTGATTTTTTGGGGGAAGGAAGAAGTTTTGAGTAGCTTTGCAATTGAATGAAAACAAGTGACACCTTAGCATTTCACTGGCTTCGGGTAATTAGCGTCCTCAGCAGTGAGCTGTGAGCTTGACACAGAGACCTTGGTTACGAAAACGGTTCCTGGCGTCCACGAGGTGATGTTTGCAAGGTAGCACGAAGTGTTTGTAAACTATTATTCCTGCTAGAGAAGTTGCTAGTTCTGTTCCTTAAATGACAATGTCTCTTCTACAAGTGCCTTCCAATTTTTCCAGAGTGTGGGGCAATTTCATTTCATTATGAACCTACATACCTAAATTAAAATATCCTAAAATGAGGTGATTATGGATTACAAAGCTACAGCCAGTGAAAAGGCTGAAATGAGGAAATTGTGCTCAGTATAACGTTGTCCTCCTGTTCTCCTCCTAACTGACCTCTTGAGGGAAAGTGTCACGATTTCAATAATCAGGGTCTTTTGGTGTAGAAGGGAGATTTAGTTTTTGAAGGATGCCTGTGCACTTGGACTCATCAGCTTGTTGGAACTGAGCTACTGAGCTACAGAGCTACAGTGGGAAACAGCTTCCTTTAAAGAGTGGAAGTCCTAAGTAATTCCCTGGCTGTGGAGGTTTGCCATGGATAGCTCAGTCCTGGAATTCAAGGGGGAATGCCTCAGGTCTGATCTACCCGAGGGTTATTAAACATGCTCTTGGCTGATAAGAACTCATAATCAAGAGGTACACGCAGAAGAGAATGTAGAAATAACAAGTTGGTAATTCCTTTCTAGTTGCAAACCCCTGAATTTTAGTCAATTATGGATTTAATAACAACCTGTAGATCAAGAAATATTTGTGCCCCTTATTGTTTTGATTCTTTTTCAAAATGTTTGTGACATCTTTTAAAAAACATGTGCAAAACTGAGGAGGGTGGCGATAAGTATGAACAGTCCTACTAAATACATGCCTGAATATGCAAATATTGGCTGCAGACTGAAGGAGTAAGTTCAGGTCAGATGTTGGGAAGGAATTATCCCTTGTGAGGGTGGGGAGGCCCTGGCACAGGGTGCCCAGAGAAGCTGTGGCTGCCCCTGGATCCCTGGAAGTGTCCGAGGCCGGGTTGGAGGGGGTTTGGAGCAAGCTGGGCTAGTGGAAGGTGTCCCTGCCCATGGCAGGGGGTGGGACTGGATGGGCTTTCAAGTCCCTTCCCACCCAAACCGTTCTGGGATTCTGTGAAAACGGAGTCTTTTCATGCAATGATGATCTTCAAAGGGTAGGTTTGAGGAGGAGCCTCGCGGTGGAACGTGTTTGAAAGGGAACTAATCCGAGAGGATGGGGTTCTCGATAGGGAACACCGAGTGGGGAGTGCTGTGGTGTGGGATTTCATCTTCTGTAGTGGAGGTTCTGGAGGTGATGGGAGGTGCCAGGCCTGGAGGAGGCAATGGAGGTGCTGTAGGTGGGAGTTGCTGGAGATGTGGGCAAGGTGGACTTGCCTTCCCCTTAAGCAATTGTCCCATCACTGGAGCCTTCCCCAGCTGAAAACCACGACTGGAGCCGTTCCCATTCCCGTGCTCTGTGCTATTGATGTCATCCCTTTTTATTCCCAGCTCCCGGCCAGTCAGTCACTTCAAACCCGTCTTGTTTTGTCAAGTTTGAAGCCTTAAATCAGCCGAAGTCCCTGCTGAAGATCCACGTGCCCTGCGTGAGGTTTCAGTGCCGAGCTTGCTGTTATGTTTATTTTATACCCCGTGCTTTAATCTCCTGTTTTCTGTCCCTCCACCTTTCTCTTTACAGGCCAGTTACTTGTGATAGATGTTATGCATCATATGTGGTGTGCAACTCCAGGAAGCAGTAGGTAAAAAGGGAAACTTGAACAGGCCTCATCATTGACATTTTCCACCAATTCCCCCCCGACTCTAAAAAAGAAAAAAAAAAAAAAATTAATAAAGGTTTCTTTTGTGAGCGTGAGCTGGAGAAAATTGGCCATTTGTCTGTGAGGTAATAGGCTTTGGGATAATATGAAAATCTATCAAATGATTAAATTCAATGACATTAAATCGCAATTCATGAAAGGTGAATACTGCACAGTTTAATTCTATTTAATTTTTGAGGGGGGAAAAAAAAAAGCCCTTTAAAAAAAAAAAAATTTTTTTTGTTTGAGTTTCTCTTAAGCTGATTTCTCTGTGCTCTTTCTTAAAAGTGCCTTTCTAGTTGCCACACAGTGATGTGATCATTATCTGTCACCTCGTCGCCTTGCTGCCTCAACACGCAGTAAAATA
>VZTA01028450.1:69130-120281 GCA_013398855.1 Mohoua ochrocephala | reverse complement strand
CAGGAACCGAGAGGAGGGACTTCGTTTGGCTCGGGCTTATAAGGGACACCCGAGGGGGCGGGGTGTACAGAACAGCCAATAGGGAGAGAGGGAGAGAAGGGCGGGTGATACAACATAGCCAATGGGGAGAGAGGGAGAGAGGGGCGGGTGTTACAAACCAACCAATGGGAGCAAGGGGAAAGGGGCGGGTGTTACAAACCAACCGATGGGAGCAAGGGGGCAGGCATGAGGGATTTGGTTACAGCTTGCAGAGTACATGAATATGCATGAGTGGATGGGCCAGGCTTTCTCCTGAAAACCAAGAGGCTTTCTCTGGACCAAATCGTGGTCTAATATCTTTTTTGACCTCCCCTTCCCAGCTCAATGCAACGGTTTATTAGAAAATATGTGATATGCTAATAACTTTGAAAAGGTAGCTGGGGAGATGGGAAACAGCCTCTTCAGGCTCCTGTGAGATGTGTATGTCAGGTCTATTCCACATAAATGAACAGGAAACACAGAAATAGCTCTTTTTGGTTTGTTTTAATAAGATGAGCTTTCTCAGCTCAATTTTTACCTTGTGAGATTAGTTTATAATCTTCAAGCAGAATTTCCCACAAACTTGCACAACCATGAGCTCAAAATCTTGTCCTATTTGAAGCAACAGAGTCACCGTTCTTGCTAAAAAAGCAAGCTGCATTTTCTTTTTCAGTTGAATGCCACCTAAGGATGCTATTATTTTAAAAGAAAAACTCATTCAGTCTCTGACAGACTAGAACAGAATTAAATACTGTAGATGTAAGGGACCTACAGCGATCACCTGGTACAAGTCAGGGGACCAAAAGTTAAAGCACATTTTTAAGGGCATTGTCCAAATCCTCTTAAACACTGACAGGGATGGGACCACCACCTACCTTCCTTCCAGGAAGCCTGTTCCAAAGTCTGACCACCCTCTCGATAAAGAAGTGTTTAACAAAGATAGGGAATGCATTGTGCATAACAAAACACAATAGCAAATGATGAAACACGAATGGCAAATAATTAAATCTTCTTGATGCTACAGAATAGACTTGTGTCTTCATTACCTTGCTCTGTTTTTCCTGACCTATGTAAACATGGTCGAAAATGCCTGCAGATCTATTTGCAGATTGCTTTTCAATGAAAATTATTGAGCCTCTGTATCATAAGAAATAAGCTTTTTGGCATTTGCTGAATTTTTAATTAATTTTTACTTCTAGCTTCAGGAAGATCCTGTCTTGCACAGTAACTCATAGATAGAGATGAAGATATTTAAATTCACTTCTCAAAAACATCAATATTTCACTCACGCTTACAAGACTCGAGGAATTCTGCGAACTAAAGCATTATATTTGTTGTTTTAAAGACTGCTTTCAGCTGCTTCTAGTACAGCAATCCTTCTGAATTTTGTAGGTATGAGGTGTCGCTAAGATGAAGTGTTATACCTATTCATGTCAACGTGCACATCATATTATCCTCTATAACCATTCCAAGGATTCATGCCAAGAATGACATATAAAAATATGTAACTCACTGTGAACTGCAGTTACAAACACCCTGTTTTCCAATACACTGCTCAGAATGTGAATGATTCCCTACACTGAGGCATTGCTTTATTATTATCATCATTATTTTTATTCCGGCAAATTCACAGCCCTTAATGATTTGAGCTTGCAGCACAAACTTGCCTCAAGCATTTTGTAGCCATGATGGGGAAAACCGGACAAAACTCACTATATTCATTATTTACAATGTATTTCAAGGCAGGGACATTAGAATTTCACTGAGGGGTAAAGAGGGTTTTTCCTACAAATGGGGCTGGCTACACAATTCAATCCTTTTCCTGCGAGGTGCTCTTTAATAGCAGTGTGCAAAGATGCATTTGAGATGATTTGTTACCTGGCTCAAGTTGCAGCTCATCCTTACAGGAGAAGCAAAATGGCACAAACCCAGGGGAGAGGTGAGAGAGATTCTGTGTGATTTAATTTCATAAGTATTTTCTGAATAAGAGTTATAAGACTAGAAGGGACCTAGAAAAATCATTTAGCCCCTTCCCCTATAGTAAGGCAACTTCAGCTACCTTTGTCCTACCTGACTGGTTTTATGTAAACCTCTCTTAAAAACATCTCATGTCAAAGACACCACAATTTGCCGGGAAACCTGTACAGAGTTACAGTCTCCTTTCCATGACTTATTTCTTTATCATCATTTAAACCCAGACTTCTTGGGCCTCCTAACATGTACACAGAAAAAAAATTTCCTCTTTGCAACAAGAGTTATGATGTAATCTTGCTACTCTTCTTGGTGCAGGTAATGACTCTGCCAGTATATTCTGACCAGTTTTGGCTCTCGCTGTGCAGTAAAAACACAGACTGGCACAGCTCAGAAATCTTCACTAAGGATTACCAGAGGTCCTATCACACCTACCTGTGCTGCCACCTTTTTTTCTCAAGCCAAGGCTGCAGCTGTTGGAAATGATACAAAGTTTAAAATTTTTTAACTTAACTATAGTCATTTTTGTTTGCCTTTGCCCCCGGGGAAGGGAATTGAAGTTTCTTTTCAGGGGGCTATTCCACCAGGTAAGGTCTGATGATCTCTGCATCTCGGCAGACTGGGAATAGCACAGAAGAGAGACAAAAGATAATGACCATTAATGACCATTAACGAACTTCAACTCCAAACATCACCCCTGGCATGGTCAGAGACACCTGGTCTCCAGAAGACTGATAAGAGAACCAAGGAACGAGGACCAAATTAGCATCGGAGGTGAAGAAATCCACAACCAATAGGAAACCAAATAGTAAGAACTGTGTAACTTGGGATGGATGAACATCGAACCAACAAATTTCTATGGGTTTTGACTGTATAAAATATGTGAAAGATATGAGTAAAATTTATGTTTGATGAAATGATTTTCACTGCACAACCCGGGCAATGTGTGGATGAAATAATTTCTGTTGCACATCCTGGCCAGAACAACATCCTGGCCAGAATAAAGTAATGCTTTGATTCTCAAACACTAAAAATGATGTTGGAGGGTTTTTTGTTTTTCCGCACAGTTTTGGTGACACAGCCAGGCTCTTCAATCACTACTAGAATTAATGTCAGCAAATGGTCTCATAACAAAGATGCCACAATGAGTTGCTGTAACCTTTAACTTTTGCAGAACCACCAGTAAGTTTTCCCTCTTTAGAGTAGTGGGCCACCACACAACTGAGGTTACATAAACAGGCACTAAGTTAAATATAATTACCAATCTCAAAATTTAGAAGGGAACTATCCCAGCAACTAACCAACTTACTAGCTTTTATGTGGAAATGACACCTTATTTAAAAAAAAAAAAAAAAAACAAACAAAAAACCAAAAACCCCAGAAACTAGACAAGCAGACAAATTTGGTGGGAAATATAAAGGGAGCGTACAGAAAACTTGCTGCTTCTGTCTGCTTCCTGGCTTTGCACAGCTGCTGGAGGTCTGGGTGCTCCATGAGAAGGAGCATTACGCAGCCAATCACCCTGACTGTTCCCAGATTTAAAATGTTGCTGTTCCCCTTCTCACACAGCCAGACACCCATGAAAGAGTCCCATATACACCAGGGGCTAAGACTAAAATGAAACACTACTCTAGAGCTCCTTAAATTTAATTTTGAAGTGAAAATGATGGGGCGAGTTTATGAACTGAGGGAGTATTTGGACCTCCCTAGGGCTTTAAATAGTAAAAATGATACCCTTAATTGCATCCTGGAGCATTTGTGTGTTGCAGAAAGATGACGGATATTTTAGTTTTTAAAAGATGGAAAAATACTTGGGAATTCTTGGCCTTTTTAAGCTGTTAGCCTCAGAGTCGTTAGCCACGAGGCACTCTGCATTCAAATCACAAGGATGGCAAAAATGCCTAGATCTTAGGTAGAGAAAAGGAGGCTGGCTGCAACTTGACCTGCTCTTTTCCACTTTACCGTGGGCCAAGCCTCATGCTGGCAGCCCATCAGATCCTGACATTGGCTCAGTGCTTTCATTCAGCAAGAGGGAAAATAAAAAAAACACAACAAGTTGGGAGCGCTTATTCCGTGCGCGCTAACAAGTGTTAGCATTTGCACAGGACAGGTTTCACCCTTGCTGATCAGTCCTTGGAGCACAAGTGATGTTGCAGAAGCCAGGAGGGCTGCTCGGGGAGCAAGGCTGTGCTTCCACCTATCCTGTCGTTACCAATTATTTCACACTCCATGTCATACATGGGAGTCAGGAGCAAGCTTAATGAACACGCGGCCCGACAACCAGGATTAGCAGCAGGAAGTTATAGAACATTAGATTAATGAGCTAAAGCTACCAGGCCCAGAACAGGAACAATTGGTAAGAATCCAAGATTCACAGCCAAGGACCAGAGTCCTACAAAACCAGTTGCCAGAAATAAATGCTTATTGTACCAACACAAAGGGAATAGAAAAAGAGAAGTTCGTTTTCAAAGCACATGACTGGAGGACTGAAAAAGAAAACCAAAAAAACAAACCAAAACAACAAAATAACAACCAAATCAAAAAAGAAAAAAGTAGGAATGACAACCTCCTGCTCAGAAGCAACAGCAAATAAGACACTAATGCACAAGCAAGAAGAATTTTACGGGGGATTTTTTAAAAAAAAAAGAAAATAGTGTGGATTCCAACTGAGGGAAACCCACAGAGCCAGAAAATAAAGTTGATAGAAGTTCCCAATATTTTTCTTTTATTCTGACGAAACCCGTTCTCCTGCTTAAAGCTGCTGATGCAGATGCCTCGTGAAAATGACACTCTGGCATTGCCTCAGACAGAGCCTGGGTAAGATCTGGATGCAAAGAAGTAAACAGCCGTTTCAGAGCTTTTGTTTCCTGCTGCTTGCACAAATCTAAACAGCTCTCTTGCCTGTTTCACTGTTAAATCCTAACTTTGATTCCAATAAGAGATTAGCACTGGGGGAGTGGAGAATAGATTTTTGCTTATTAGTTTGTTTTTGCAGGACAGTAGCTTTAAAAAGGGGGGTATTTTGAGGGTAAAAAAAAAAAAATCAAATGAAAACATGTCAGATTTTCTGTGGCCACGGAGAATTTTCTTATCTGGGGTTTTTGGTATTAAAAAAATAAAAAATGTCTTGCACAAGGTAAAATCCACCCCAAGCCAGGAGTCCTAATTTCCATTTCTTCTCAATTCACCAAAAAATTAGAAGACTCCAAAGCAACAGCACCAAACATACCCAGAAACATGTAGCTTCAGCATTCCAGCATGGATACAAACAATACCAACATAAGCAAGACACGGCAGCTGGATTATCATTCTTTACAAAGAGTTCTCAGATTTCCAGCTCTACTTCACTTTATCCTTTGCGCATGACTTTTTGGGGTTTTTTACACAAACGTATAAAGCAATGAGCATTCTTGTTTATTTGTAGTAAGTCCTTCTTCATTATTATGTGCACAACAGTAAGAGATGATCAGAGCACAGGACATCTGCCTGTGTCTGTATTTTTTTAACTGAGAATAAAACAGAAGAGCCAGTTTGTTAAAACTAAGGCCCTAGAAGCCCAATTTATAAAGATGATTCATTATCTAACAATTCTTCAGAAATACAAGGAAGTGCACACAAATGGACCTATCCTCTTCTGTAGAACTTCATATAACACAGCATTCCTACAAGGAATCTACTCATAGATTGAAATGTGGATGACAGGAGCATCTCATCGTGCCGTCCCTGTCACAGATACTCTGATTAGCCTCCTTTTTTTGTGGGATACTGGAGGGAACACTCTGTTTCTCAGTACACTATACGGTGTACAACTCCTGCCATGCACATAAGTCACTAGAAAGGAAAGAGAAGCAAGCAAGATTAAAAAGAAAAAAGAAGGAAATAATTTCTTTGCTGTGCAGCAGATTCTCTTTAAAATGGCTCGCCTTCCAGATGCTCCCCAACTGAAGCAATTGGCAGATGGCAGCGACTGCAGATGGATGGGCACAGCTGAGACACAGATACAGCTGCGAGTAGCTGGCTCGGCAGTGTTTGCTTTTCCCTCTGCCAGCCACAGTCACAGCACTTTTAGAGAGTGGGTGGCAAAATAGGGAGAGGATTTCCCAAATTCATGGCAGAGGAAAAAGCCTTCTGTTAACATCACTGTGTTCCTTATTATCCCGAGTGCATGACATTATAAGGCATTTTTCTTATTCATTAACAAGAAAGGATATACTTTGCCATCTATTAATTAATGCATATGATTAATTTAGAGAAGATTTATTAGATGCAAATCTGGTGTTAATTTACCCTCTTTCTTACAGCCTGCCACTCAGTTCTTATGAGGCCATGAAACCTAACATATTTTATCCTAGTTCTGCACTAACAACTCCTTCATTAAGAGCAAACAGTAGGCTGTGAAACAAAGTCCACTAAAGTCCACTTTACCTTCATGGTCACATACTAAGTTACACCATGGAAAACAATCACAAAGAGAGCAGAACTGCAAACCATATCAATGATTGTGCAAATCTCTTTGCCCATGCCCTAAAACATACTGCAGAATTTTTTTATCCTTCTGATTTCTAATTCCTTGTTGCTCTTGTGTCAGTTTCAGCTTTATAATCAATTTTACTGAATTGTGTGCATCATCAAGATATTTTTGTCTAGGGAAGGCCTCAGCCTGGCAGGCTAGCAATTCTCCAGTAACAGAGATGTTAATAACTATTTCTACCTGGAGTACTAATGCATTGAATATCATTTAAAAGGCAAACAGTAATTAAGATCTATGCATTTTAATAGCACAAGAAAACAGCCCAGCACATTATCTCATGTGTTGAAAAGCATTTTGAGTAATGACCGTAGGAGAGCACACTTAGAGACTGATAATTTGAGAGCAAGGATTCCTATTTGCATGCTTAGTTTACACAGACAAACTTCGAGCCTTAAGTGTAAGTATGTGCTGATAGACAAGAGCCCCCTTCTTCTCCACCTGCCTTCCTAATTATGGTGGCTGCAAACATGGGTAATAAGAATGTTAATGTGCATTCATTCTGTTACAGTGCCTACAGTCACCTATCCTACAAAAAAGTGCAGCTGACAGAGCCTGCTAATGTCCACACTACTTCTGGAGCTCAGTTTTCCTCATCTTTTCCCTCCCCCCTTCAGTAACATCCAACTGCTGGAGTCTCAGTCTGTCATAACTGAGAGCACTTTTCCCTCCCTCTTGGTTAATAAAATCTCATTTAGACAGAAACCTTCTGTTAGTGGACATGACTACTAATGCCACATTTAGAAAGGCTGGGCACCTCCTTTCAGAAAAGGGATGGCAAGGGTTTTTTGTGCCAGCCTAAGTGCAGAGAGGCAATTTTCATTAAATTGGGCTGATTTATTAAAATGGAAAAAGGCTACATGATAGAGAGGACCATGTATGTCCATCTGCAAATGGCAATACTAACCTGTTTGCTCTATACATCAGAAGGCATAGAGAGCAATTTCAGAGGAAGAATGAAAAAACCAGTAATTTAACCCTTAAAGAATAAGCTCTTCTTGCTTGGAAATAGAGACATGTTTCTAAGACTGTCATAATCCCTGAGATGTTATTTAAGAATCCTATCCAAAACAAGATGCTCAGGGAAGATGCTATAGCACACAATTATCATTTTCAGCATACTACATGAAGTGTGAGGGAATGGGAGGAGTGGAAACTGATGATATTCTTAGTTGTAATTTAGTGGCACACGCACACAGTTAGTGGTGTTTTAAACATACAGAGAATGTCTCTAACAAGTTAGAATGAACAAGTCTATAAACTGTTAAATTGGTTTGGTTAATAAATCAAATTACTAAACAAGCTTGCCAGACAGATTTGTCAGTGATTTATGCACCTCTTAGAGTATATAAAAGATTTGTCTCTGGGGATGTTCTTATATAAAAGGCTTTTATTGGTATCCTGTAAATCCATCCGTGGTGCTATTTCCACCCCTTTGACTGTGGAGTCAGATTTGTGACAAGTTTTTGTTCAGGCAGTTCACAGGAGATTCTATTGATGCTCAGTTTTTGACTGCTTATTTGCATGTTTTTATATAAGAGGGAAAAATTAGTCAGAATTTAAAAATCTAGAGATAATTTAACAGACAACTTAACTAAATCAATTCAAATACAGATAAACCACTTCCATGAGGTCAATGTATGCACTACCCTCGAATCTTACGTGGCCTTATCAAGTCAGATGAAATAATCTGGGTGTATTTCATAAAACTGGCTAAAGACACATTTCAGGACCTACATCAATATGTTTAATGAGTCAAAAGTCATGCATAAACGAGAACTGTAAGCCTGCACAATGAAACACTTGAAAATTCCTCAGTGTGAATCTATGACTTCTCCTCCCTTCAGTGGGCTTCTTCATTCCTTCCTTCCTTTTCAAAATGGTCCTTTATAAACCAGCACTGTGTTTTTATGACACTTTTAACTCTCTTCCCCACAAAACTCCCAAGTCAGAATGAACTGTAAATTAGTTTTTGGAAATTTCCTGTTCATGGTGGCTCTGTTAAGCCATGTGATTAGATAGGGACAAACTTAAGCCAACCTGTGGGCCAAATTCAGACTCTGAGAAACAAGATCATTTCTGTCTGTTGGAAACATATATTTTGATATTGTCCTTTTCAGAGAGGCAATCAGCATACAACTGCCAGCCTCATCTCCAGGCTGTTTTTTTTTTTTTTCCTTGAACAACTTCCTGTGACCGAAAGCAGAAGATGATGAGGCCACTTTTGCAAGGGAACACTTTTTAACCTTTTGTCCTGGGACAAAATTCTCTTTACATGCAACACTTCACAAACATCCAGCATTTTTATGTACAGAACAGCCAAACTGCTGGGCAAATATACACTTAGGCAGTGATTTATAGTTCTTGAGAAAGGGTTCTCACCTCATGCAAATCACAGAATCATTTAGATTGGGAAAGATCTCTAAGATCATCATCTTTGACTGATCACCACCTTGTCAATTAGACAATGACACTCAATGCCATCCACTGTGTTTCTTGAACACCTTCAGAGAGGTGTGCCTCCCTGGGCCACCCACTCCAACATTTAACAACCCTTTTCATGGAGACATTCCTTCCGAAGTCCAACCTAAACCTCCCCAGGCACAACCAGAGGCCATTTCCTCTCATCCTGTCCCTGGCTGCCTGGGAGAAGAAACTGACCACCCACCCAGCTACAGCCTCCTTCCAGGTAATTGTAGAGAGCAATAAGGTGTCCACTGATCCTTCTTTTCTCTAGTCTCAACACCCTTAGCCGCCGCTTTGCCTTCCCTCGAGCCACCCCTCTCGGAGGGAATCTGCGGCTGTCCTGCAGCGTCCCTGGCCACAGGGGTCGGCCACTGCTGACAGGAGCTGGCTGCTGTTATTGCTGTGCTGTCCTTCCTGAGTGGGGAAGGGGGCTCACAGAGTATAAGTTGGGGAGGTGCCAGAGGCAAAGGAGGGAAGGGTCTTCGTGTAGGTTCCAGCAAGATGGTTTATTGTGGAGGCTCCAGGGATGAAGACACTGGGAAAGCTGAAGGAAGGGTTTATAAGGGGAAAAGGACAACCACTCAGGGAAGGGCAAATGGGCGGAGGGAAACTTGAGGGACAACCGGGGAACAAATCGGGACTGGGGAAGGAGGGACTGGGTAGGGAGGAACCAATGGGGTGTGGAAGTGAACAGAACTTTGGAGAACATAATGAATATTTACCAGGGGACATCCATATTGAACGGAGAACATACATAATAACAGGGAATCCAAACACGAGGGAGAATCACACAGAGGTGTCCTCAGCAGATGGCTGGCAGCTCTCCTCCCTGGGCCTATCGCCACCAGTTCAGGGCAGTGGTCCGATGACCACGAGGGTGCTGCAGCCCTCCAGAGGACTGAGCCACTGCCACACCTAGCTCCCTCAGATGCTCCTCCCTGGACTTGTGCTCCAGACCATTCACCAGCTCTGTTATCCTCTAATATCCTCCAAAGTTGCAAAAAAAATATATATATTTAAAGGGAGTTTTTTTTATGTCAATACATTGACCAAGCACAGGAGAGTTAAAAAAACCCAAACAAACAAATAAAAAACCCTCAACAAACCCACCCCATAGTAGTTTCTTTCAAGCAAGTAAAATATTTTTAAAATGTATATACTTGGTACTCATGCTTCTGTCCAAAACTCAAGTTAAAGCAGAGGTGAGCAGTTGGAACTATACAGGTTGCAACTCCTATTTCCATACTTCTTTTTTGTTTTCAAACTAAACAATCACACTGTCCTGGACTTCAACCTCTTCATATTCTTGAACCTTTGTGCAAATAATGGTCGTATGTTCCTAGAACTCAATTCTGTAGTGCTTTCACAAACGAGAAACTCAGCTCATTTGAGAAATATTTGTGATTCCCTGAGCTCATGTGCACACAGACTGACTCTGTGGATGTTTACAAAGAGTCAGGTTTCCAAACAAATGCATTCATTTTTTTCCTTCAAAAATGATTTTCTTCACCTTTTCATATTTACATTCCCAGCACACATTTACCCCAAAAGTTTAGACACAAACTCTCAAACTTCAATGCCAAACATGTTGATGCCACTCTGGACACAGTCCTTAGAGTTTTCCATGGGTGAGGAATGCCTAATGTACATCTCTATTCACGATCTGTTAAGGAGTTGTAGCATAATCTCCAGTGAAATGATGAAGACGATACCTTTCACAAGCTCCAGATGATCCAGGGGACAGAAGTGACTACGCTGATCCTTTTCACCAGGAGAAAAGCTGAGGGATATTCCATGCCTTATAACATCAGCTCTGGTATAATAACGAGGAGAAGGAGGAGGAAGGGAGGACATTTCTAATGTACAATATTTCCCTACTGCAGCCCTGCTTCCCAGGAAGTGGCTGCACATTGCTTGCTGATGGGAAGTGGAGAATAAAATCTTCCTTTTCTCTTTGCTGGTGCATGAGTAAGCTTAGCTGTTGTTTCAGTAAATTGCCTTATCTCAGCCTATAGTTGTTTACCAGCTTATCTTCTCTCCCTGACCAGCTGGCACTGGGGAGGGACAGCATGGCTTGGCAGCCTGGAGCTGAATCTGACTCCACTTGACCTGAGCCAGACACAGGGAGAGACTGGGACCTGGATTGTACAGGAACAGAGCTGGACCTGACAGACCTGGACATGGACTTGACTTCACTCGACCTGACCTGCCTTACCTGGACACAGGGGCAAACATAGGCCTGGACAGAGCTGGACCAGACTTGACTAATTTGGACTTAACTTTACTTGAGTTCTGGGAGGAAAAAAAAAACCAACCAAAAGCCCACCAGATCAAGGCAGGGCTGATATTTATCAGGAATTACTCTTCCCCTCATCAAGTCCCGTGGATAGTCTGTACCAGAGCCAACACACAGTCACTGAGCACTGGTAAAATGTTGAGCAGAATTTAGTTCTCACAGACCACAGATATCTTCCTCATCTCTCCTGTTGTATTCACAGAACTTGAATTCTTCAGTCATTTCTGTAGAACAGTCCTTTTGTTTTACTACTTTTTTCATTTCCCTCATAAAAATCCTCTATTTTGCCAACAGACCTGAATTTACCCAACAAATGACTCAATTCAAATTTGCCTCAAGACTTAAATAAAGCATTCCAGGTCCAGCAATCCTCCAGACCTCCCATAATTTGTAAGAAAAAAAATCATAACAGATTAAACCTTTATTGAAATGACTTATCTTTCATTTTTTGATACAGTCATGCATTATGTTCTTTGCTGATTGTGAAGAGGGTGGAGCAGATGGTGAGGGCCGTGTTTAAAATAATGCACCCATTAAAATCACGTACACTGCCCTGAGACTGTTCACAAGACAGCAGGTTATTTTCACTTTTACAGGAATTTGGCTCTAATGAAACGCTCTGCTTTGCAAGATGGTTGGAGTTAAAACTGTGCTTGTTGTACCATCACAACAACGAAATTTTAAAGGTAATTGTAAAGATAATTTACCTCTTTTGAGAGAGTGTGTGTGAGAGTATTTGTATACACATGCTTGTTTGGAAAGGTTTATGCTTGCAGATTTAGAGAGGTGAAGCTATGGTTAAAATTATATATGATGGCAAAAACTACTCCTGCTCCTGGCTGCTTTATTTTGTGCACCTGCTGTAGGAAAAAATGTCCTTTTTTTTCTCCTTTCTTTTTTCTTCAGCAATAGGATTGTAGTACTTGCAGAAATACCTCTCCAATCCTCTTCCCTTGCTCTGCCTACATTTACATCATCCCAGCCCCAAAACACATCCCCTATTTCAGATTGTGACAGATAGTTATTAAAGCAAGGGAGGTGCTACAACACAATATGCTACAGAGGAGTCAGAAGATTTAAGCCAACAGCTATTGAAGAGGGATTTTACTTTTCCAAATCTCTTTTTGGCAGGATTCTTTTAAGTCTTGCAACAAAAATCATGTGCTGCATGGCACCTGAGGTCCTAGTTCATGTCAGCAACTGGTTTATTTTCTAATTGTAAAATGTTTTACTCAGTTAGGAAGACATAATGACTCTTAGGGCCCCCTTAAATGTCTAAGCTCCTGAGCTGAAAGCACACTGATGGAGGAGTCAGGTATGCCAGGGTTAAGGATGAAGTGCAAGGCCTACTAAATATATGACAAACCTTTAAGGCAAAGCAGTTGCATCTGATCTTTGACAGCAATGGTACAGAAAAAGTTTATAGAAGGAATAAAGGAGATGGCACCGAATGTTTTGTGTCAAGATTGGAAGAAGGAGCTGTTTCAGTTTTGAGGCAGAAATACTCATTGCTCCCTTAGGCAAGAAAATATTCATCTGGAGTTCCTAACAGAATTTTGAACTTCAGTTATATTTTCTATTACCTCAACCTAACAAAAAAAAAAGGACTGAAAAATAGTGAGTGCCCAGTTGTTCAACAAAAAGTAATTTCTAGGATGCCATAATTTATATAAAAATGACTGTATGTGTAAACAGTGATCTGAACCAACTTGGAATTTAACTGTTGATAGAAGCTATTGGTAGAAACTTATTTTTTCAGGCTTAGAGCATGAATTAAGGATATATTTATTATTTTTTAATGCAGCCCTCTCAATGTGATTGAGAATTTGCTGAGATTGTAAGCACAAATCCAGGAGGATCCAGTATGGCATATAAATACAGAACATGAACCTAAAATGCAAACCTTGCCCAAATATTATTTTTTAGAAAGCAGAGAGCAAATGTACCTTTCCAAAAAGTTATTTCTGGCTATACCACATTCACAGGAAGAAAGTAGATAACATCAATCCTATTCTTGCCTTCTAACACAGTTTCAAATGTAAAACATGCTACGTTTGTGTAAATTAACAATCATAAATTTCTGAAGGAATTTCCATATTTTAAAGATTAATACAATAAAAAGTTAATACAAAAGCCTGTTATGAGGCCCTGGATGCTGTTAGAGAGGAATGTTTTTTCATAAGCATCTCATTAAAAAAACAAAACTTGAAATAATAGTATTTCATAAGCACACTGCCAATAACTTTGCAACCATCTTGTTAAAGATTAATCCTACCATCTCAGCATCTTTAAGAAAATGAGTAATCTGCATTGCTAAATTATTTCTAGAACAAGAAATTAAATTGATAAAACAGGTAGGTTACAGCAGGTCAAGTAATCCAGTTTTACTATTAACTAGTGAATCTTTACACATGAAAGCAACAAGAGGTTTTCTTATTATTTGTAATACATAAGTACATTTATTTCTGTGGCCTTTTCTCCACCTTTCCACTTGCAGGTTTCAAACTGAGGCAATGTGTAGGAACAGAGAATGATACACAACTGAAATCATCTGGGAGATGCCAGAGAAATTACTCATTTTGGTAAATGAAAAAATCTAGCCAAAGTTTGCTCCAAATAGCACATTGCCACCTTAGAGTGGTGAGAAATAAGTGTTTTATCTCCATTTTTTGGATGAGGAAAAGCTAGTTGATGCAGGTGAGAAGCTAAACATATCTATAGCGGGAACAGAACCCAAAACACTTGGTTTCCACACTCATACTCTCACCACTTGACCATGCCTCGACAGCTTTTAAAAAGATTATTGCCTCAGCAGCCATTGCCCAGCCAATTTTATTTAAATCCCTGCTGCTCTGTCGGTGATCTAATCAGGACAGCAGTCGGGCCTGCTCTGCCCACAGCTCCCGCAGCGCTCGTCTCACCGGGAGCTGCAGCGTAATGCACCTCTGTAATGGATGGCCGAATCAAAAATAAAGGTAAGCTATTAGTTTGAAATGTTCATCTTATCGATTTCATGTCCATGGGCTTGCATAGGAGGCCTCTCAAGGGGTTGTTGGCGATCCAAGGCAGGGAGGTGTGCGATAGGCAAGGCCAACAAATACTCCTCCTGATCACCGGGAGCGTGGGACTTTGCGTTTCCCGACGACGAGAAAGCCAGAAAGCAAAACTGAAAAGGCTCTGTTTTCCAAGCATCTGTGGCAGTGACCCAGACTAGTTTAAGTGATTCGGAATGGGTCAATTTTACTGTGCCCGATTCTGCTCCTGAGGAAGAAGAGTCCACAGCAAAAATTCCTAACCTCTAAGGTCACCGGCCTGCCCCCCGCAGTACTTCAGGGGCTCTCTCTCACAGGACAGCTTGTTTCAAACTTATCTTTAGCTGTTCTGATTAGCTACGGTTGTTCGTGTCATCCTTTGATTCGCTACCTCACTCACTTTGTAACCCTATAAAAACATGTAACCAAAGAACTAAGGGGTCTTTCTGTTTGCTCCCCTTCAAGACAATAAACTTGGAATATAGCTACAGAAATTCCAGCTCTTTCCTCCTTGTCTTTGCTCCTGCCAATGCAAAAGCTGAAAGACTGCTTGTTGCAAAGGGCTCCCGGCTACGATGAGATCTTATCTTGCCCGGGCGCCTCTATCCTGTAAGGGTGGTCGTTTCTGGGCCGATTCAGTCGAGCCTAATTCAGGCAGCTCAGCGGCAACAAGCATCCTCAAAGAAAAAAAAACTATGCTTAACCCAGGATTGCTGATGCTGTATAAAAGCAGTTTGATAGCATTAACAAGAAGAAAAAAACTTGCATCCTTAAGTGTCTGGAGTTTAAAATTTCTCTAATAGCTGTGCATCAAGTAACTATTTCCAAGATATGCACACAACAATTAATATATGAAACCAACGCCCACATACAGTGATTAAAAGCTACACCCTAAGAATTAGAGTTTTTCACAAAAAGCCAATGAGGGTTTACACTGTGCCCATCTGTTTTGGCAATGGGGATAAGTCTAGCTGGCCTGCCTCAAAGCTCTCTTCTCAAAGACCATTTCTACTGACAAGTGCCCAAATACTTTTCCTTAAAGAATACAAACCTCTTGACTGCAGTCAAAGCTTTGGTGAGCACAAGTACTGCAAAAATATATAGAAACTACCTAAAAATACTGTTTAATAAGCACAACATCCTTCAGTGTTTGTACACACAGAAACACACACAAATACACACAGAGCTGTCAAAAGATTTGTCCCCAGATGTTTGGGCAACTGCAGAGTTAATTGCATATCACAAAATGCTCATTACTTTGATTAGATACATGAAAAGGACTTTAAGCCATAGAGTAAATAACCTCACTAAAGATTCCTGGAGCTAAATACAGTCAAAGTGGTGATTTCCTACAAATCCATATGCCTTGTGTCCATAATAGAGCTTCACTGAGTTAGATCCCATAGATTGTATCCACCCAAGTGTTTATTTTTTTGACCTCTTGGGGACTACGGGGCAACCACCTCTTATTTTCTGGTGGCTTCTCTCATCTGGTGAATGATTTTAAGGGCTTGTGTGCCTGGGAAGGATGTTGAAGGACGGTGTAGGGTTTGAATTTACAGCATGGCACTAGGCAGCAGAAAGCTATGGTCAGTCAAAATTACATTAAGCAACAAGAGCGTCCACATGGAAAATTAGCGTGGAATTAGCAGTGTGTTGTAAATTCACAGGTACACTTAAATGTGCTGTACACTAAGACCCTTGCCCCCTTATAAACAAACTCTTCACCCTTTCTTGGCGAGAACAGTCCTAATTTTCTAGGGAAAGGAACAAGTCCACACAGAACGAAGAGGCTTTAGGAATGGAAGTCTGAGCAAAATAGATGTATGAAATAGAGGAAGGGTTATAAGCCAGCCTGTTCAGATTCATTGGAGTCACTTTAGGATTCAGTGAGAGCTGCCATCTCTTTTTCATGGTTAATTCTACCAAAAGCACAGAGATGTTTCCAATCCTTATCAAACATTGAATTTCAGCATAATATTAAATCAATATTCTCAGAAACAAAAATTTGATTTTGATCAATGTTATTGACTTAATAAGGGAAAACATTTTATTTCAATTCACATTTTATGTTGTTTTAATACACCAGACCTTTGCAATTAAAATCTGAAAGTTACTTTGATAGTATGAAAGTGTTGTTTGAAAAGGAAAAATCAATATAATAGGGGGTTTTTTTTCCTCCAATCTTCTAGTTTCAATGAAAGCAACATCCATCAACAGCCAACTTGAGACCTACAGTGCAGCGGACTAAAAGCCTGACAGACACCTGACAGGGAAATTTGGCTGCATGAACATCGTAACAAGAGAGTCTGCTGGACGGGCAGCATCACACAGGCTTCAAATCCCTCATTCCACCAGCCCAGCAGCCGTAAAAGAGAAAATAGATCACTGGATCAAGCGTCTCAACATCAGAGCAACACATGAAGGCATTCATCTGCATAAAGAGAGAGCATGATGTGCCCTTCCCCACTCGCTAGCTCGTGACTAGAATCGTTTGACTCATGAGTGTGTCTGCAAACTGTGCACTTCCCTGTCTGAGCACACCCACCCCAGTGCACTTGCTTGGCAATTCTGAACACCTTAAGCTTTGCCTAAAGTAAAACAGTAGCAGTAATAATAATAATAAATTCTGACTCACAAGTAGAAAGGGTGCAGAGTATTTCTGTAAGGAGGAAAGGCACTTGCTAAAGTGGAAAAAGGGGCTTAATTTAGTTTTGAAAAAAAAAAGGTAAAACAAGAAAAAACAGAAAAAAAATCTATGAAATTTGGAAAAGGCAGCAGAGCTCTGGAAGCAGCTCAAGTCAGTTTTAGCTTTGAAAAAACTGATATTGCTAGCATTAACAACTGTCAGGAGAGTTATATTTGAAGGAATCATTTGTTCTTTCTGGGAAGAAAAAGAAAATCAGCAACTCAGTGGAAACATTGATGTTATGTTTTGAATTTGATGCAATATGGCAATTCTTTCTATGATTACTTAGACATTAATGAATGTATCTCATTTTATAGGCTACTTATAAATCATGCATTTAAGTATACAGCATGTCCAGGAGAAAATGAGACATTATTACTCACACAGAGTATCCTTCTGGGGAAATACATGTTAGTAACTCTATCAGAATTTACTGCAAGCTATCAAGATAAAAAGGCATTCAAATCACTGATAGCTTCAATCTGTACACAGTAGACCTAAATCTAGGCTAGTGCCTCCCACAATTAAAGGTCACTGGCTTGAATAGAAAATGCAGATGCTTTCTCAACTTTTGTCTCTATTTTGTTTTGTAATAGGATAAATTAGAATTCTAATTATTTAGTGAAAGATAATTGCTATAAATATATAGCTAGGAAAAAAGTTATGCTTGTGCCAAATAAGATTTATAATAAAAAAAATTTGTACACCATCATACCTTATAAAAATATCACGCTTACAGCAACTAGGTCTAACTAAACAAAAGTGAAGGGTTGTTTCAGTGGCTTGTACGTGATGTGACAGTGCCAAAACAAACTGGAGGATCCTTACCATTAAATCAGCTAAGTTCCTGAAGACTTTAGAAATCTCATCAATTAGTAAATTCAAATGTGCCATCTTGAGCCCAAGGCACATCAAATCCATGCAAGCAGACAGGACTAAACCAAAAAACTCATGTCATAAATATACCAAGATTTACCTTTCTTAAGGGAAAAAATCATTTTCCAATCAGCTTGATGCTTGTCTCTCTGCTATTACCAAACCCAGGCTCTTTCACATTCAGCCAGCTAGAGTTCTAATACCTAGCTAAATTGTGCTCAGTGTGAACCGTGATTAACTGATTTCTACATGAAGTGTTTTAGTTTCCTCATCATCACCAACTCAAGTTAAAAAAAAAAAATTCAGCTTCCAAAATATACAGGTTAAATTCTGGATATTTTTCCCTAAGGTGCACACTACTGTAATTAAGATACAGTTTATCAACTAAAAATAGAACTACATTTTAGATTTCTCCATCTCCCTTTTGTTTGCCCAAGAAGGGAAGTCACGTATGCCTGCAAATAATCACAGAGTTACACAAGGTTCCCAAGTCCTTTCAGGTGGGCATTTTAAATACTTCCAGCTGTGACGCACAGCTGATCAGACTTTCTCTGGGGCAGGGAGGTAGGTGGAGGCTGTGACATAGCTCATCCAGACTGAGCAAACCATGTCTGTAATTTAACAGAAATATACCTGAAGAAACAAATCAGCAGCGCCAGTCTTAAGCTGAGAAGTGAGAAGTATCACGTGTGATGTTCTGCTAGCAAGCACAAGTGAAAGGCAGCTTTTCAACTCTGTAAGAGTGACAGAAATGCATTCCACATGCAGGAAACAAACATTAGAGGTGAAAGTTCCTGCTTCTGCCAGCACCAAGTGACATTTCCTCCATCTGAAGAGAGATGGCTGGGAAGACAAGGGAAGCCACGCGGCAGTGAGCTCAGGAGAGTCTAGTCCCACTGCCTCTTAGGGAGCTTTCCAGGCAGGCTGGGGCAGGCACACCACACTGCAGTGCCCCAGGGACACCTCCATCAGCCTGCAGGCAGGTTAGATGGGTAACTGCAAGCAGGTCTAAGTCGTCCTTGAAAGCATAATTGTAGTGCAATTATAACTTCATTATCTCTGAGAATTTAGATGCCAGTCTGGTCCATTCACAGTGGCAACGGAGCAGAGAAAGGGCGGCTCAAACATCCATTGGAATGTTGCCATCAGCAGTTGGGTGCAAAGTAAACACTGAGAAAGATGCACGCAATGTGTTGCTAGAGAGGACATCCTCTAAAATTAGTTCCCTAACATGAAGTGCTGATCAGGAGCTGATTTCATAGCCTGGCTGGAATTGCTTGTAACAAATGTTATAACAGTGTTCTGAAATATTAAACATGTACGCACTTGAAGAACAAGATTATTCATGAACTTAAATGCGTGTTCCTACATTAACTTGAGCTACTCCGTGGATAATTGACTGAAGTTATTTACAATAAAAATAACAGCCAAGGCACTAAACTGTGTCCTGGAATGAGCATTCATGAAATGCAAACACCAGCCATATATGAAAGACACAGGCTAACATTTAAGTATCAGCTAGGTTAAACAAAATTCTTTTAAAAGTCCAAACGCAGAATATACAAACAAAAGTGTAAGGAGGCTATACTAAAATAAAATAAAAGATGTCTCATCATTATTGTGAAGATTTTAGCACCTCCTAAAACTAATTCTATGTACAGAACCTAACTCTTTCTCCCAAGTTTATCTGAATCCCCCCCAAAAAACCATTGTGACAGGCATAGAGTCTATTTTCTAAGAATTTGCAAATATTAAATTTAATTAAAATTTTTTGCATCCACATTTTTTCCTTAAAAGTAAAGTTTATTTTATAAATAATGATAAAGAAAGTAATTAAAATAGGGGGTTCTCATTTTGTCTCTGTTCAGGTAAAATATTGATAACAAACATGATTGGTAAAAATTTCCATTATTTCTTTCAGGAAATTCAGAATTACTTTTTGTTCAGCTATCAAAAAAAATAAAATCATGGTCTAAAAATGCAATTTTCAGCTAATCTATGGCAAATTTACTAAAACTGATGCCAAAAACAACCTAGACAAAACAAATAATCTCTCTCTTTAATTTCTTAAATCACAGATCTAACATTAATAACATTTTGGGGAAAAAAAGAAAATAATCACTTAAAATATATAGCAGTGGTATCTCTGAAGTAGTACACTAAAGTTTAAAACTGTTCTTTTTTCTGAAAAAAGAAAACAAAACCATGCATACACGAAGTTATTTTCCCTTCTGAGTCTCATTTTGCTGCATATTTCCTCCTACTAACTTTGTCTGCCTCAAGCTCACCTTCCTGACTTTTGAACAGAGCTGCTTCCTTGGAGGTTGTTCACATTGGAACCACTTTAAGTTGCCGTAAGTGATGAGAAGGAAAAATTATGGCATGATTTCGTTGAGCAGGATGAAGTTTTGGAATGTGATAATTTGTTCATTGTGGTTTGTAATCATGCTTTATATAATCATATCACTCTTTAATAATGCAAGAGTACTACTGCTAAAAACACAGAACAAGTAAATCTGTACCTGTTCAAGAGAGAACTGAAAAATTTCTCTTCACAACTACATTGTGCAAAGATGTGACAAATGGAGGACTAAGTCACCTTTAAGATGTCACTGAAAAGCTTAGAACTAAGTTCTCAGTAAAATATCTGCCTAACACTTGGAATATGCAAGTGAACCAGACATATGAGTCGTCACAGTAGCTCATATGACACGTTTAGTTCTTGTGATGTGCTTATTTTATGTGGCTTTAATTGTTGCCCTCAGTAGATCTAATAAAAAGACCTTGCTTAAGGTCTTCTTTTTTTTTTTCTTTTTTGCAGGCAGCATTTCAGTTTAATCTTGCTATATGCTCGGAAAATATGAATTTTCTCTGAGTGAAGGTAACATATAAATGTAATGAAAATACATGGAAAACACATTATGGAAATATCAATGAAAAACATTTAGTTAAAAATAGTTTATTAGCTACATAGCTCTGAAGTGTTAGTCTGGAAAGTAATATGATACTCGAATCAAGTTTGCACTTAATTTCAGTATCTATGTCCTGGCATATTGATTTCAGTTCCAACAGACAGCAAAAGGCTCTAAAATTGTTTAAGTAATGATTTTCTGTTAAAAGCTTATTCTCATTAAAGGATTTCTTCTGAGATAAAAATACATCACTATCCAATATTCCAAGGACAAATCCTTCCCTAAGTATCAAATAAATATAATAAGGGGGGGAGAGAGGTGAATGAAATGTCTGCCACAGCTGTTGTAGAAAATCACAGGTTCTAATTGGTCAAAGCAACACCTGCCTACTTCAGTCTATTACTTAAATGTCCTTACAAAAGTCTGCAAAGAGCTGCAATACAATGCCTAAATCACTACATATATTTATGTGTGCCACCCCGGACAGTGTTGCAAGCTATTCAAGAAAACAAGTATTGGAGTAGAAATCAATAGATCAGCTCTGGTGTGTTAGGAATTAGGTCTGACCAGTTAATCAAATCATCTGAGAGCACACTATCCGACACAGGTTCAAATATCCTTCTTTGGAAATGGATTAGTTATTGAATACATCTGGATAACCATAAGTAAGTGCTCCAATATCTAGTGACTGATACCCAGGTGTTTAACTGCTAAATTATCTTCCTAATGGTTCAAAGTATTCTATTCCTCAGGACTACTCCATAAAAAAGACAAAGCTTACTGCCCTTGTTTCCTATACACCTCTTAGAGAACAGCATACTTAGCTCAGCATCTTCGTTATCCCTGTCTGAATTGAGCCATTTGATAGGTTGAAGCTAGAAAGGACTATTTCTTTGCAAAGATCCTGCTTTCAAAAGGAAAAGAAAAAAATCACAGCCCCCTGTCTCATCTATTTATTTTGTTCTTTTCAGAAGAATTTTGTTTTTCAATAGAGGTTTCATGGAGATGATTATACACAGGAGGGTAGCCAGGCCAAGAAACCACATGGTGACTCTTATGAGAGAGGTCACATACTTACATTTCCGGGTAGCAGCACAAATTGAGTCCCCCCAGCCAAGCTGACGTACTCTGTCATCTAAATAAATAACCCCCATGTTGCACTTTGCAGTACTTAAGTTAAAGGAATATCTCACTGAGTGACTGGAATGCTGCCTTCCTCCACCACAGCACACTGTAGAACTGCCACTGTACAGAATCAGATGACAAACCAGATGTTTACAGTCATTTCCAAGCCAGCAAAAAGCTCCCTCCATAACTCTGAGAAGTTGCTGAGGCACTTTATAATCCCAGGTGACAACATTCAGCATAAGCATCCCTCTGTTATTTCAAGGGTCTGGTCTACTGAAACACTTCAGTCTCCAACAATTATCCACCTTTAGTACTGCCAGAGTCCAATAAACCCTCATCAGCTTCTTTCAGATATCTCATGTGTGAAAGGTGTAACCTTTACTATCCCCAGTCTCCAGGAAGGAATATGTGGGTGAAGCCAACTCAAACCTGCTGCTCTATTCAAAGTTACTCCAATAGTTATCCATTTTTCATACTCTGTGTTAGACCGAGAGAAGTATTTCCAGCACCCTGCTGGTCTGGCTGACTCAATAAGACATTTGCATCACTAGGTGATCCATTCAGCTGTTGATACCTGTTCATCTAAAACAAATGCCACCCTCTGGTCTCCTTGCTGTTGGGATACTCAGCTTCTTTACCTTATTCCCTGAGCTTCATGGGCACATCACCCTGTCCCTCTCCACTGACCCTTCTCCCATTGTAGGGGTTTATTTAGCGAGTCACAATCCACACCTAGGGATTAGACAGTCAAAAATATAAAGCAGATCTTAAAATATCAGCGGTCATCACACCATTTGTGTCTTTTTTTTGTTTGTTTGTTTGTTTCTTTTCCAAGAGAAGGCAGGAGGCTTCACACAAAAAATTCAGGGAAAAATCCATAGGGTTTCCATGGGTGGCAGCAGCTGTTCCAGTGCAGAAAATCATTAATCTGAGGAGTTGATTGAATCTCACTACTAATCCATGATTCTGAGGACAGTGTACACAAGTCCTTAGCAGTGTTACTGAGGGAACTGAAAGATGTGCACTGCTACCAGATGGGTTTAGAGAAAAAAAGGGGGAAAAAATGCCTCTTAGTCAATATTGCCACAAAGCTATTCCTGACTGAAGAAAGCCCAACAAAACACCCCTGCCTAAGACCCTGGTTCAAGCTGTACAAGTCACCATCTGATGTGAGGTGGTCACAAACTCTAGCTCTTCAGGATTCTTTGTCAGGGTTCTTATGCCAGGGTAAACCTCTGCTGCCAAATTACTTTGGTTTCTGAAGGAGTATTTTGCTACTGCTTGGATGTCAAAGGAGTCTCATTAGGGGGGGCTTTTCACCAGTTCACCAGCACTTTGTGATTTTCCTGACAGTGATGAGTTTTGTTTTCCTCATAGAGAAGCAGCAGCCAATAATCATTTTCCCAAACAAATGAGTAAAGGAATAACAGGTTTTGATCTCATAGTGGGAGAAAGGAGGAAATCCAAACCCCTGGCAACACCAATCTTTGATTATCTTTAGCTGATAACTGGTGTAGACTTTTCACAAGCTCCTGTATATAATAAGGAACTTGTTTTGTTTGGTCGGTGCGTTGTTTTTTTTAATTAGACTTTCTTCTGAAGCAGAAATTAGCAGCAACTGTAATCTAATAAATCTTCCTCTTATCCAGGTAGCAAGTCCTACCACATACAACCTTCTTAGTCACTCTCTTATGTATTCTGTACAATGAAAGATTGCCTGAAGCTAAATTTAAAAGGTGCTCTAGGAGCAGGTGACCGGAAAGTCTGCTAAAAGTAGTGTCTTTAACAGAAAATTATGATTAGAAGTTTGGCAGCTCTCAGAGGAGATTGATTTATTTCATATGTGTCTCATTTTACCAATAAGTTTGCAATAGAAATTAAAGCTGCAGGGTTATTGGGGCTGTTTTTGTTAGAGGATTTTTGTTGTTGTTTTGTTTTGTTGTTTGTTTCTTCCCCCTCTTACTTAGTGAATTTTTTTATTTAGCCCTTATTTTTAAGGATAAAAGTCTGAACTGCCTTCCAAAAATCATAACAGCATTAAAATTCTAGATTTTTAAAATCCATTTTCTAGTTGTAATAAGCTTGGAAATGTTTTACCATAATTTTCTTTAATATTAAGATTAGATCACTTTCTAAATTCAGAACAGATTTGTTTGCCACAGTTGATGAAATGAAGACTGAAAAATTCCATTTTCACATGCTAAGGAGATGTCATTTACTGAGCTTAGCAGAAAAAAACCCCAAGTCACTGTAAATCCTGTCAGATTTTGTATCTGTTCTAGCCCAGATCTGTAGGATCTCAGTAGGAGTACCTCTCAAATTAAAAGAGACTGATGCTGTCACTTCAGTAACACCTGCACTGGAACTTAACAAGAAAGCCATCTCTATTATTCTTCACATGTGCTTTTCCCCTAATTCTGCTGCAGTGAAAAAGGAATAATCACCGCTATGTGTTTTAGAAACAGTCACCTCTACGGAAGGAAGACGTAGAGCATAGGTCACAAGAGCACATTCCCAGAGCAAGTTGGAATGAAACCCAAATTCTTGAGTTTTATCATCTCCTTGTTGCAAATATTTTGTCAATAGGTTTCAGAGGTTTATCTTTCACCCTTATTACAGCAGCTAGTCCTCACAAAGGACTGAGTACTACTATCATCAGTCAGTTGGAACATACTGTAGGTGACAGAAATAAATATGATTGGTTTCCACAGTTACAGAATTGCTGTTGACTTGTATCGGTAGCAATACGGTTCCACATAATAGAATTTCTAGGAGGGATTAGTTTGCTTTCCTAAGCAATGAAATAACACATATTTGAGTGTCCAAAGAAAGTCTTGCACTTGGAGCTCAAAGTTATTTTTCCCCCTCTTTTTGTACTTGTCTGTCAAGATGGATTTTTGTAGCTTATTTTTAGCCCCTGTTAGGAAACTGGGAAAAACTAAAGACAACTTACAGAAAGTTTCAATACTACGTAAGATTAGTGGCATACTTTTTTATATTCTTACCTATAAGAAATTCAGCTACAAAAGTTACTACTGGCCAACTCCATGCATTCAACAATACAAAGTCATGATGAAATTTTACAAATAAATTTTTATTTCTAGATTGCAGCCTCATTTGCCATATGGCTCAGTTTGCCAACAGGCTAATAAGGAAATGATAAAATATCATCAGATTCCTCAGCTGTTTCCTAAAATAAACAGACACTACCAAAGCACCATAAAGTAAGCATCCATGCTACAGACAGATTTCAGCAACCAAGAGCTAGTAATCAGCCCTGTGATTCCCACATGCAAATGAAAATTAGGATTCACTCAGCGAAAGTCAGAGGAACAACAGCTCCACTTCTATTTCTTTCACATCTGGAAGCTGGCGTGGTGAAATGTAGTGCTTAAAACAAAACTATAAAGATCCAGAAAATCTAACCAAGTCCAGCAAATCAGTCTGACTTCCAGAAATCAGGGAACTTCATAGACGGAGCAACTGGTGCACCCATGGCAACACTGAGTTACTAATTTCCATATGCTCTACCATCGTATAGTGTCCAATCATTTGGGCCGCTTTCTCACAGAAATATTTATATGGAAGCCAGTTAGAAGAAATTCAACTTGTCATTTAATATTTTTTATTTAACCATACTTGAAATTAGGTAGACGGAAATAGATGTGTTGTATCCCTCACAAATGAAACGGTTAGACATTATGACCAGTCCTTGGAAAAAAACAAACCCCACCAAATCCCTGATGCCATATGCCAGATTTGTTCTTCTGCCAGAAGGAGTATTGTGCTTTTTAAAAAAATTAATATTTCAGTTGGACATCAAAACAACAGACATAAATGGACTTCTGTAGTAGAGTTTTTTCCTCAATTTTTATAATCCAATTCTACCCTTTTCTCTTCCTCTTTCCATTATATTCCACCAAGTTTTCGGTGTATTTTTGTTTTTCTCTTTAGACCAAGCGAACAAGCAAAGCCAGCCAGAGAGCCTGCCCTTTGAAATGGGCAGTGCTGTATGTCTAATTTGGATTAGTCATGCATCCATTCCAAACTAAAAGCAATGTTTATGCTCCCTTTTTTTCATTACGCTTTGGCTCTTCAGCGAGTTCCATATTCATTAACACAAGCTGGCAGACAGGAATTTAGGCTGGTGTGGGATTTACTCAGGAAACAGACGCCGTATGAGCATGAGGGAACATTTCTTTCTTATTTTAAGTGTTGTGCACACCTTCTCATGTGGATTTGTGAGACATTTTATTTGCATAAACAGCTGTCTTCTTACCTCATTTCTGCAGCAACAAATAGTACCATGCAAGAAAGCTGCCATAAGAGATCCTGCTCTTATTCTTCAAAGTACTCCCTCCACTTCTCGTTGCAGCTGGCTCTTCAAACTTGAAAAAAACCAACCCAACGCCAAGCATTACATTATTTTTCAATTCTATTAACCTGTATTGCAAGAATGAAGTACCGGGATGTAATTCCAGCAGATATTTTGAAGCCAAATATCAGTATATTTTTAACTTTTTGCCATGTCACAAGATTATTATGCCAACTGTAATTGGGAAACTCGAATAACTTTCTAATATCATAAGGGAAAGATTCTATCAGTTAAGCAGGAGAATTTTGAAAGATAAAAATATTACAGAACACTTCTAGAATTTAAAGAGCTATAAAAATAGGAAGTATAGGTTAGTACTTCATCTCTGTAAAGAATATTTCAGAGGAAAATAAAACAAATATATGGCAGTATATTTCTGAGAATGGAGCAAAAGAGAAAAATGCTCTAGGCCAGCAGAAGGGAACAATAGTGGATTTACTCTGTTTCACTAAAATATTTTAATTTATTTACCTCCCCAAATTTAATTTGCCTCCCTAAATTCTCTGTCATCTCAGGAACTAAGGTAAACAATCTTCATGAGAAGAATTGTTATAAAACTCACTTCTAGAGATTTCTCAAAGATTCCTGAAAAAAAAATCCTCATTCTTGTAGTGAGTATCTCAGTCTTTGATGGGAAACAGCAAATGGCATCTAACACTGCAGCTGACATGAACCATAGAATCATAGAGTGGTTTATGCTCAAAGGGACATTAAAAGTAATCTAGCTCTAATCCCCCTGCCATGGGCAGGAATCAAATAATTTTTTGTGCCATTCACTGCTGAGAAACCTGAAAACAAAAAAAGAAAATAGTCTGTTTTAAATAAGCAGACTAAAAATCCATCAAGGGGGAGAAGAAAGGAGAGAACAGCTTATTCATGCATCGATAAATCACAATCAGCAAAGCACCCTTAGCATCACAGAATACTGAAGGTGCCTTAAATTGGGATCAAGTTGAAAGGAATTTTGAGAACATAGATTTCTTTTTCCACTTATAACTTGCAAATTTTTCACATAAAAACAAAAATGAGTTTGTTATCTTTCCTTATAATTTTCTTATGATAGTTGATACTTTTTTCTATTTCAGATGTTAAAAGATTCCAAGAGCACCTAAGTGACTAAGATACATAAACTAATGAACTATTGGCCTGTTAAAAGTGATTTTTTTCTTTCACAGACAAAAGAAACGACATTTAACAATTTCATCAAAATCTTCCCTGAATACAGCATAAACACAAATAACTTGCTTAGGCAGAGGCAAAATCTCTGAAAAATATAAAAGTGGGTTTGTGTAGTAACATTCTGATGGAAGTAATACTTAAAAAGCAGCTTCCAAGACAAGCATTTATGCCAACTTTCTAAACCAAAATTGTGACAGTGCTTCACTTAAAAAATCCCACAACTTTCTATGAAGTTCTCTTCTATTCACGATTCTGTGTTCGTGCTTACATTCTGTTGTCATTGGTTGCGACTAATAATGACATTTCAGGTATGTTCTGTATTCAGGACAAGCCTCACAGGTGACAAAGGAGCTGCAGCACAACCGCTTCCTTTTGAGTCAAGGATCTTGGACTTAGCCAGTTACCCTGGAGTTTCCAGACTGCTACTACACACCAAGATTGAGCTTTTTTGAATAGTTTTCAGCAACAAAAAGTTTTACCCCACATCATTTGTTAATGTTATTTTTTTCCCCTCAAACCAGAATACATGTCTTAAGACTTGAACAAGTTCAGATGAGCGCCGTTTGCAAATGAGGCAACCTTAAATGTTTATCTGCCTCGATTCAAATTCACATTTCCCCTCTTGCAGCCAGTACAACTTGCTGTGAACATCTCAAACAGCAGGTAGTTACTGCATTCATTTCTAGCTGCGTTGGAAACCATCATATCATAGGCATGGCCAAGAAACCCAGGCAAGCCCATCACAGCCTGAAAGTCTCTTTCAGAAGTGTTCTGGCATTAAAGAGGGGAATGCTGAGGGAAAGCCAGTTGAAAGTGTCATCCAAACAAGGTAATAAACATAGATAATAACACACATTCTGTAGCAAAGAGGAGTTGCCAGGAAGCCTGCTGAAACCTCAGGGATGCAGATCCGTCTCTCCTGACAGACCTCCTGGACTCTTGCAAAAGGCACAGAAAGATCCACAAGAGTGATTATTTTTTCAAATATCAATAGTGTAATATTCACATAAGATCTTTGAAAATAACCCAGTACCTTCTATTCCATTAGATTTTCTTTTTTTTTTTATCCTCCTCTCTCTTCCAAAGATAAAGGAAGAAGCTAGAAGAAACAGGACTTACAGATGACAACCTTCATGCCTCACCAGGAAAATCTCTCATGCTTTATTTCACTGACATTCAGATTTCCCTGCCACCTGCCATACACTCTAATGACATTTTCAACAGAGATGGATGAATGATCTTTCATATTCTGAACAAAATGGGCACAAATGCTCTAAGTTATTCCCTGTCAAACTTTCTCTGATCTTCATAGAATCAGGTGTTGGAATTACACAGCCTGCTGTTCCAATATTTCTTACTCATACCAGCAATTTTTTCTCTACTCAGATTACTGTTTAAGAACAGAGATCTGGTTATGATTAACTTCTAGAAGTAAAGACCTAATGTCACTTAACTGTGACACTCTTTCCATCATCTCCTGCACTGCGAATCTTAACACTGATGTTAAATTATGACATCTGGTTTCAGCTTCCACAAGTTTTCCATTCTTCCCCTTTATTATTTCTTTCCTCTCTCATTCAACATTTGTACACTACACCTGGGAGACAGATTTGATCTGGCTTCTCCTTTCACATTAGTATTTTTACTCATTACTGTATCTGAATTGTTTGATAAACACATCAGTGGCACAGAGGTAATTGTAAATCAAGTCACTTCTTTGATCCTCACATTTGCTATGGCTTTTGTTACTGCAGTACCTAATTCTAATTGAAACTGCTGATAAATGTGAGCCTCTTCTGCCAACAGCTATCCTCTTATTAGCTTTTCTTTCAACATTCTATATTTGCAATGCTCAGCAAAGCTGAACTGCAGCAATAAAGCCTCAGCTGTTTCCCCTTGTTCCCAAGATCTATGAAATCCACTCCAGATTTCTTGTACATTCATCTATGTGTGTAACTGTATGCATACAGATCTGCATATATAGTATTTTGTCTCTGATTGAGTATAAAAACTCACTTTCATCTAAATCTTTGGGGCTTTTTTCCTCCACAGTGAGGGAGAAGGAACACACCTCAACCTTTCATTTCCTGAAGTTCTTCTATGTAACTTCAACCCAAATGGACGTTTAAGAACCACCCCCAGTTTGCACAACATTCAAACAACTCAAAAAGAACCTAAAGGGACGTCTTGGTGTAGTTCCTTTGAGCGAATTAAGTGCAATTTTAAGATTCGGAAGTAATTACTTTAAGGCTATAAAGAAAGAATATTCCCATATCCATATCAAAAAGAGTAGCCCAAAGGATTTGAGGGCTCTTTGTGTAGGTATGTATGCATACATAGAGAAAAAAGTATACACAGGATGGCAGCTCTGCTTTATCAATCTAGTGGGCTGTTTTTTAATGTTCTGAGTGACTCAGTCTGGCAATGCATGAGAGAATTCCTTTATTCAAGGGGTTTCTCTTTTCTCAGTATTTTTTTGTTCTTGGAGGGCTGCAGCTCAGAGAGCAGCACCACACAATAGAGTTGTGAATTGTTCTAGTAAAAAGGAGCTTTCAGAGCCAAATGGCTATTTTGTTAACGTTTTAGACCAACACACTGACCTTGCAACATAAAAAGACTGAAACAGACAAATATTTTAAAACATTTTGTTTTATGAGTTTCAGCACAGAAATAACCACCCTTCATAAAGTCCACATCTGAATGAGAGAGTCAGTATTCCCACAGTGCTTTCAAATTTGCTGGAATGTTACATTTCATACTGCTTAGTTTTTAATGCCTCATTCTGCTCTCAAGTCCAATGACAGAAGTCACTTGGAACCATGTAATGATTTTATTACAGGCACCTCTGTTCTTGCATTTCTCATCATTCCTCTTATTTGTTTGTTACAGTCAATTGTTATGCATTGCTTCAAATTAAATTGTAAGCAATTTGGGGAAGTACCACAGTGGATATTCACAGAGTGGATTAGCATAAGGAAACGAAACCCTCTATGTTTCCCCTGTTGTCAGTGAAAAGGTAGAAATGGTTTAAATTTCCTTCCCACTCTGGAACTAACACCAAGTTTCACCAGAGCTGGTAGCCTCTCCTTTCACTGGCAACAGGAGAAGGCTGTGGGGACAGTTGCCTCAGACTGAGGTTACTAAAATGCTGGGAGAGAGGGGATAGGGGACACAGCCCCCATGTATGTAAATAAGAAAATAAATACACACAAGAGTAGCCACGAGGGTCAGTTCAAGAATCTATCCAGCACAGTATGCTGCCTCTCATGGCAAACCGTAGAGCCTAGCTGGGCAAGCAAAAAAACCACAAACAAACCAACCCAAACAAAGAAACAAACAAACCTATGAGACAAACCTATGAGAAAATAGTTTCCTCAAGTATTCCCTGAGCTTGCAACAGAGAGACTTCCTCAACCGAAGGCAGCATCTCTGTATTCAGGGCCTTTGATGGCTTCTCTCATGGCAGAAGTTTCCTGTTTCTCCTGCTCAGCTCACTGCTAGCTTTAGCATTCAGAGCCTTCTGTAGCACGGCAGGCTCCTCGCTACCAATCCTTTGCATGAAGGGCCACCCCCTCTCCTTTGGCTGAGCATGCCATGTACCAATTTCCTGTAACACTCTAGTCCCATCTCCAGGCCCCTCAAGTTTCTACATTTCCATGGGTACATATTTGGGCTAGAGGAAAATTTACAAATACTGCATGTTTACTTCAGGACCATGATTTAGTTTGTGTTTTACAAAGAGGGTGTTCTGCATAGGCAAAAGCACCACTCTGAGAAACTAGACACTAATTCAAGGAAAAGAGGATGGAAAGAAGAGCTTAGCCAACTGAGCAGACAGAATTTTCCTTGACCAAGCAGAAAACCAGCAAACAGCACTTCTCATCATGAAAAAATTGATAAGCCAAGTTGGAAGCATGAGATTCTCTACTACTACCCCTGAAAAAACCCCTCAGTACTTTTAGTATAATATTAAGCCAGTGTTATGATACCCTGCGTCTTCCAAGATGTTACTTGTGACAGTCAAAATCACTTTGATCTGATCATAATGAACTCAGTACTTTTTAACAGTGGATAGAAAAGCCAGCAAGCAGGTGGTTTTGGAATAAAAGCAAACAACCAGCTCTTAAGTAAAGAACACCAACAGTTTTCTGCTCCTCAACATTCCCTAAAATATGTCAGTTTGGTATTTGATGCTTAAAAAATCGTTCCAAAATGCTTACTCACCAACTGTTTTGGATAACAACATTTGTTGACTTCATTTCCAGGAAGAGGAGCCTAACATGCATGACAAATGAGTGTAAATAAGACAATGCAAATATAAACCAGTAATTTTGGTATTACTACAGCATTTTATCATGCTTAGTGATGGAAAAGAACAATACTGAAATGTTCCCGAAACTAGAAAAAAAGAGAAAAGTTCCAAACTGCTGGCAATATTTTCTGATGCTGGTATAAGACAGAGGGAGTGGAACAAAGACTCTAAGGAGTGACAGACAAAGGTGATCTGGAAAAATGAAGACAAGCAAGGGGTCCTAAAAAAACCTATTCATTACCAGTTTTCACTTTGTCATTTATACCAACAACAGACATATGAAGGAGGTAGTTTTATACTCTTTGTTACTGAAACAAATGAGCACATAGACTAATGCTCATGGAACACTAGAACATTGCATTGGAATAGTGCTCTTTATTTCCAGTTACTAATGTACAGACAGAAATCTTTCCTGACCCAAAGAATATGTCTCTAAAACCTGAAAGACATCTAAAATGACACCAACACAACTTGACTGAACCTAATAATTTCCTAGGAAAAAGCCTTCAATTTATGCAATTTCTTCTGTGTCTGTTTTTTTCTGATTATGTCACAATATTAGAAAAAGCCTGACAAGTTCTTTCAAGGAAAACTTGAAGGATCCTGACCCTGCAAGCCCTGTACATATGCCCAACATTAGCATGTCAGTGATACCATTCAAACCAGTGAAACTACTATCATGCTTTAAATTACAGACTGGAAAGAGATAGCTGCAATAGCAGAGCTTCAGCCTCCAAAAAGTTTCTTCCTTTACACAAACTAATTTCCCAATTGCTAGAAAAGACCAGACAATTGTTAGGAACAGTGAACAAAGTTCATTCTGGTTTTTTTGGTTTTTTTTCAAACAGCAGCATCATGAAAACGTCAAGGCTGTAGCAAGGGAGCTGACATGGAACTGAGAATAAAAGAAAATGAAAAAAATACCCCAAAAAACCCAAAAAAAATCTAAAAGAGGCAAAGAAAGAGAAAGTCAGCTGAAAGGGAATTCAGAGACCAGAAGAAATACCTCATGACAAACTGCCTGAGGAGGAAGTGGAGATACTTAAAGAGATGCTGATGTTTTCAGAGACAGAAGTAGGAAGAAGAAAAGATTGAAAGTTGTGAATCTGAATCCCTGAAGGGAACATTAAGCTAAAAAAGTCTATTCAAGCACATTAAGGCAGAGCTTATTTGTACATTCTGCAGCTGAAGCAAATATTCAGAACCAAGGAAGATTACTACTATTTAAAATGTTATAAAGACTATCTCACATGGACTTGTCAAGTAAGACAAGAAAAGACAAGACCGAGAAAATGAGGATTTTACTGTTCAAGATTTCAAGCTAATGTGCTAATCACACCAACTCCCCCTTCAATTCCTTCCTCTTCAGTAGAGCAACTGGCTAAGTGATAAAATGAGGTAAGTTTCTCAAACGGTCACACTTTTACCTGCAGGAACATTTCATTTACTGTATGTTTTATGTTAAGTACAAGTACTTTTATGTTAAAAGGATCCTCTAGGGCTTCTGTGATGAAAGACTCCAAGATTACCTGCTACTTCTCTCCCTCGCCCCCAAGCACTTATCTAAGAATACTCTGAGACATACAGGTACATGAACTCCTGCCATACAGTGCACAGGAGAATCAATCTTGAGGCAGAGGCAAAAAGGAATAAAAACACCACCACATCCGAGTACCAATATCAAGCTTGTCCCACAGAAATGTACTAAGAAATTATAAATTCACTCCTATCCATATTCCTCACCCCAGAATTAAATAAGGAGACAAGGCCTGTGTGCACCATACTAAAAAGCAGGACACCTGTTGGCAAGGGTGAAAGATGGGGGGCTCAGGCAGTACATTTCTCAACCTTGTTGTTGAACAAAAGCAGTCATTCAGTGCTCCAGGTAAGTAACAGACTCATAATCAAGAAGGGAGGGCAGATAAAACCTTCCTGAGGCAGCTGTGAAAAGTCTCACAGTCGCAGGAGCTGTCTCTCATGAGCCTCTGTTGTCTGCTGGTCAATACAATGGGGCAGAGGCAATCCAGATGTTCAAGGTACCAAGAGGAATGAGCAGGATCAACGGCATTACAGCCCTGGAATGCAAAGGGCAGGTTTCAGCCTCTGCAGGGACCTGCTTGGAAGGATCCCATGGGAAACTGCCTGCCAGGGCAAAGGGACCCAAGAGAGCTGGCTGAAGTTCAAGGCCAGCCTTATCAGAGCACAAGGACAGTTCATCCCACTTTGCAGAAATCCAGCAAGGCCAGCGCAGATAAAAAGGAGAGCTCCTGGCTGAGTTCAGGCACAAAACAAAAGGACACAGAATCCAAAAGCAGGGACGGCTACTTGGGAGAAATAGAGACACTGCCTGCACAGGAAGGAATAGAATCAGCAATGCATAGCTGGAGTTCAAACTAGCAAAGGAGAGGAAGGGCAGGAAGAAGAGTTTCTGCATGTACACTGCTGGCAAAAGGAAGCCTAAGGAGAGTGCTGGCCCTGCTCAGTGAGGCAGTAATCCCAGTAATGAGCAACAATACTGCAGAACTCAGGGCCTTTTTACAGCAGTTTTCACAAGTAAGTCTCAACTACAAGTTGTCTTGGGCTGACTTTATGATGTGTATCCCCTATCGCCGCTCTATGACCAGACATGATTCCTGTGCCTTTCTGTGTCTTTAAAACGGGGTGCGAGAGAAAGAAAAAAAGCCAGAGGAACTTTTCAAAACAGTTTTTCTGCTCCAAGGACATTCACTCCCCTGCGTTCCTGCAGTATTTATATTTGAATCAACTCTTTCTGGAGTTCTTCATAGTGGAAATATTTTCATCCATTACCTGTCATTTGTCACATGCCAACACATAGCACAGAGTCTTGTCCCAACACCTAAAAGAATAACCCCTCCTCATTAATGTTTCCATGTAAAATACGTTTGCAAAATCATGGCCATTGACTTAACACATACCTTCCAGTCACATCAGAGCATGCCCAGGGTCGTTTTCCATAATAAAAATTTTCCAAATTTGTTAAAACCATTTCATGGTTCTAATGAGGTGGTTTGTATCTGCCAACCTATTGCTCCGGAGACACATGAAATTTAGTAATTTGAATCATTTTCTAAGTAGGTCTCCCACCCCATAACCAGCAGAAGAGCCATGCTCGGACTGGCAATTCACCAGTGCAGTGGTCTGATCGAGTCACCCAGAAAGGTCAGACAAGACTGATCACAAAGGCATCCAGGGATCAGTTTCATTCCATCTTTTGATCATGTTGTGGTGACATCTGGAGGGCCACTGTTACCTTTGCTCAACTTGGGCATTAAGTCCAGTAAGCCCCAAGGCTGTCAGCCACTTGACTAATTGGGCATTGAAATTTTGGAATCCTGTTCAATCCTGTTCCTCTACCATTTCTACATTGATTATTTAGTATCACTGCAATAATTCATTTGTTTATATATATACACACACACATATTTGCTATTTAGAAAGCATGTTTAAAACCAAAAGGCCCAAACCTTTCTGATTTTAAGAAATCCTTGCCTGTTTTGTGTTCCAAAACTCAGTCTCAGCATCCAAAAAACACACGGGCAGTTGCAGCACTGGGTCTGACAGAAAGCACTGACAAAGACCAGCAAGCTCTTCCACATGGACAAGTTCATCCTGTGTTCAATACCCCAGCTCCTGAAATTTGTTTTCACACCTAATACAGCAGACAAACTATACACATAGCAGAGAGAAGACATGCCAACAGGGCCAGATGTGCAAATCAAAGTTTTGTACCAACACACATTTCTGACAAGAGCCCAAAGACTTTGTGGACACAGAGAGAAAGACAAAGGTTTTAACTTCTTGCTGATTCAGAAAGATCACTGGCCAAATATAATCTTTCTCACTCATCTTTAGCTATAAGTAGCTTTTTTGGGTTTGGTTGGGTTTTTTTTTTACTGACACATTGTGATACTGATTCAAGTCTAGAAGAATGCTATGGAAAAAAATAGTACTGTGAAAGTGTCTCATGATTCCTTCCCTTCTTTTCTGAGAATAAAGCATTATATCAAAGAGAACGCTTAAAATGACAGAAGTTGAACTTGAAATGGAAGAAAAATTACACATTGGCCTTCTGAACATGGATGGATTTCCACTCTACAATTTCCTTTAAGTGTTTTCATTCACACGTATGAATGATCCTTAAAGTATCAGTTCTGTTCTATGACTGGATGTCTCTGACCCACAGGAAGAGCACAAAGTCATACTTCCTGAAAATTTCTGACACCGATAACATTTTCGTTGTGAATATAACCTTGCATGCGTAAGAAAGGTGTAGTGTGTTACCAAATGCAAAAAAATTGAAACAACCATGTCCCAAGGAAAGAGGAAGAAATATTCACCATCAAAATAATAGTAATCCCTAGAATATTAACACAAGAAATTCATAGCCATGAGACTTAAAATATCCTGCAGCACAGTTTTTTCCTGTTTCCTGTAGAGAGATCTCTATCACAGACCGAGGTCTCCACAACAACTGACAGGTGAATAAAACAAATGCTTACTGTTTTCCTTTCAGAAGTGTTTATCACTGTTAAGAATCAAGTCACTGCTATCTACATTTAAAAGATCTTTGAGGCTGGATGAGAGCCCAAAGGTTTTCTTGAATCAATTTTACACGAATATTACACCACTTATCTTAGGGATACAGCACAGTCTTACATGTGCAAGAAGTCCAGTGTCATATGTAGTCTGACACATCTGCTTGAAATAAGTAGGGATTTTCTGATTTTAGTGAAAGTAAAACCTAGGGCCTTTTCGTTGCTGAGTACCTGACTGCAGACTGCAGTTTGACTCCCCATTTTTCATCTCACCAGCCCACAGAATCTTCTCTGCTTCATTGTTTCTGCATCTTCTCTTAAAAAAGGGGTTTTTTTTTTTTTTTACTTCTCTCAGCTGACAACACCAAGCAAACTATAAACAGGAGAGCAGTAATTATTAGGTACCTGCTTCTGACACCTACTTTCTACTCATAGACAGTCCTCTGCTCAGCACAATCATCTACAGAAAATCTTGGTGAAGAATAAGTTTTGGCATCAGCTCTTTATTTGGTTTCTGTTTGACATGAAGTAACTAACATTTAAGATCCAGGCATTCAAGAGATGGAGAGAAATCCAGTTAAGCACTGCAAACCCCATACTTTTACATTGGTAAACCCTAATATTTTCCTAGTCAAAGAAAAGAAAAATCATTTATTTAAAATAATTAAATAAATGATAGTATGTCTCTTTTGTGGTTTGAAAATGGTAGGGGATAAAATGGGAGCAATAATATCCATTAAATTTACAAATAATATAAACTATAAAGCATTAAGTGTCATTATTTTAATTAACTAGCAGTGTGATTAATCTTCCTCTAGACACCAACTCCTGTGAGACAGATATTCCCTCCTAAACAAATATGATGCTATCACTGTGGACGTACAAAACACGAGGTCTGGCAAGAAACAATAATGGATTGCTTTGTAATTAATTAATAGATACCCTTAGATTTGATGTATAAGAGCCAGAACTACTCAGTTGTTCCTCAAGCATCTCTCACAGGACCATCCTTTTGTACCATCCAAGCATGTCTTATGGTAAGCATTAATTTATATTGGCAGGAAGTGTTGGAAGAGAGCCATGTGCCAGCTTTTCAAATGCAGGCTTCCACCTCCGATATTACAGCAGCAGGTGCATGAAAAGAGCAACTTGGGTGTTGGAATGAAGGGATATTTCCAGAGTCTTTGTCTCCTCTTTCTAACAGACACCCAATGGCAACAATCAAGACTGCTCAGGGATCTCATCAACATTTAAACTGAATTCCCCTATATTTTAAGTTATAACTATTTAGCATTAAGTTATATATTTTCTGATCCTGGAATATAACTCTATTTTAATTTCTTTCTTATGAAAGAAGGAATAAATCCATATAGGAAATACTCAAGAACTGTTATTAAATCCAGGGAGAGGTATGAATTACCTTGTTTAGCAGAACTCTAAATTTTTATTTTACAGATTGGCCTAAAGGCAACAATAAGTGTTAATATCTTGTTGATGGGAGCATATTCTTTGTCAGCGTATGCGTATTCAGAACTTAGGAGACAATTACTTTAGAAAAACCTGGCTTTCCACTGTTAGATATAGTTGCCAAATTCATATTTAATCACCTTTGAATACTGAGTTTTTCTCTTGGCTTACTTATTTATGTCTTCTAGGGGTTTGCCTAGCTGAGAAAACACTACATTTTCACCAACAACCTAGGAGCCCAGAGAGTCCCACATTAAGACCCTAACAGTGTCACAAAAATGAGAGATTTACTTTAGCAACTAACAGTCATTCCTTCTTTGGGACCCACAGATACAGAATTCACGAGAAGGAAACAAAATTAAAACCATGAATTAGATCAACTGAGATGGAAGCATCACAGGGGTGGATTTAAGGCAGCGATATGCAAGATACTATATTGATGAGGGACCTTGTTCAAGAGGTCCCTAAATACAGATCAACTCCAATTCAGTTTGCCAGTAATTCCCCTAATTTAATTAGGGACCAATAAGAATTTTAAGTTCATGAAGATTTAATTGAGTGAAGCTTTTGAATAATGCTGGGCTTTTCATTTATACATAATGAATGTGAAATATAATTAACCCATTTCAGCTGTTCATAACTTCCCCCATTGCTAACCAGTTTTTATTTAAGATAAGAAATCATACCATGTGTGAATACACAGATTTGTACTTTTATAAATTTGCTAGTAACATTCTGTCTTTTTAACAATTGTGCTGCCAGCCTCTAGCAGGGATAAACATGTGTTTTGTGACTTGGGACTTACTACCCAGTCAGGCAATGGCACAGTTTTAGATTCTCAGGCAACAGCAATCTTGCAGCCTGAAAGTTATTAGCATATAGTATAGAGTATGGCCACTTCCACCATCACACAGAAGGAAAATAATATAGAGTAGAAGATGTGCAAAAGAAAATATATTGCTGTCTCCTGCAGCAAGAAAGAAAAAGCCATCAATAACTCTAAAGATATCAGATCAAGACTGGTATTTTAAAGTTACTTGCAATTCCTGATTATATTAATGCAGTTCCCTCTTTCCCTTCTCTTCCTCCTCCACACATACAGAAGTAAAAGCAGTCTTTGGAAATTTAGGCTAATAGTAAATCCAGTGTTAGCCTCAAGACTCAAAGCTTTAGCATTAGAATTAATAACTATCTGTCCCAGAGAGGAACAATTCTTTTTCAAAAGACTACCAGCTTCATACAGGGAATACTTATATTGTATCCTAGCTAATAGTTTAACGTTTTAAAAACAGGACTTTAAAATGAAATAAGATTTTAGAGCACACTAAAGATGATTTAGAAGTTCTCCCAGGAACAAACATTATACTTATGACTGTTTAACACAGTGCAAAATAATGAAATTAGAAGTGGAAAATTCAAATGTGAATTATAAGACATCAATTGAAAACACATACATCTAGATCCTGACTCAATACAGGGAATGTGTTTCAACTTGACCTCAAAATAAGCTTATATTATTGTGGCAGAGCCCCCCTACAGGCAGTTTATGTCATCAAGTATGGAAAAGTGGGAAGAAAATGTTTAATAGTCCAATTCCCAAATCTGGAATGGGAATTCCCAAATTCCCCTACAGTATCATGGGCTATCTTCAGATGATACCCACAGCAGTGAAGGATAAAACAAAGCTTTCTAGACCAATCATTATTCTGCCTTTATTAATTGCCTAATGCAAGCAAAGTTTTTCAGAGTGCTACAGCAGGGGGTGGGAAGACATCAGCTTAAAAAGGCTGAAAAAGGAAAAAGGAAGGAAAAAGCCAGGTGTATGCATCCAAAATTATAGAAAATACCACCAAGTCAGCTCAGACAAAGCATCATGTTAGCTCGTAAGATACCGTATCATTGAAAAACAAGTGAAGTTTTACAGCAGTGTAAGGGTGTGACCAGGCAGCCTTGCTTGGGATGACAGAGAAACTGTGTTCTGCCCTTTCCAAAAGCCAGCGCTGTGCTGTGAAAAGGAAACCCAGGGTGCCTGTACATTCTCCAAGAGAGATGTCTTGTTCGAGTAATAAAAGGCATTAAGTACAAACTAGCAGCAGCTGCTGGCCAAAATGCTAAAGCATTAGTGGAGGCTTGCAAGTGGAACCTCAGAAATGCACTGCTACTTTATCTCAGTGCTACATTATTCTAAACACGTCAAAACCAAACATATCAACATTACATTTTATCTCATGGTAAAATTGACCAGGCTTCTCCAGTTCTGCAGGTACTTTTTAAAGGCTACTCCATCTCTGCAGTCATCTTTAAAGCTGTGGTGGGAAAAGTTTCCCTCCTCATTTTGTATTCATCCTTCATGAAGCACCACTGGCTGTGCTATTAGGCACTGTTGGGAAGAAAGGATTAAAAAGCAGAAGACTGGTCAGGAGGATTGTAAATGGCTTAAGTGACCTTGGAGCTGGGAATAACCCTGGATAAACCTGTGCGAACAGCAGGCCAGTGATCCTCTAGCATGGACTGTGTAACAGTGCCTGTGTCTCTGCTGACCTGCCTCTGACCAGGTGTTGCCTCAGGGATACCCCTGCTAGCAAGGTAACAGAAATAAATTTACTGTTTGTGTTCTTGCCACAGGTTTGGGTGTTCTGGCTGCCTGTGTTGACTCAGAGACACTAGCAGAGAAACAGGCCAAAATTTTGTCCTGATCTGAGTAATGAGATTCAAAGGCTCAATACTGCATGATCCATGACTTAAACCAAAACAAAACCAAACCCTGACACATAAAAAATATGGAAGCCCAGCTGGTTTGTCACAGTGTTCATTAATATCCACTTTATCTAACGAAAGGTAGCAGCTAAAACAGGTTTGCAGGTAAAAGACTACAGTTTCCTAAGGCAAGGGAGGCATTTCTCATTCATGCTATTATATGGGTCAGACCTATTAACCAGCTTGGTGACAGCTTTAGTAATTTGCAAGTGACACACATAAGAGCTCAGCATGCCAACCCAGTTCTTATTAAGTTTAGCTAAGAGTTGGCCACTAGACATTCAACGTTATATTAAAAGGAAATTTGTAAGCAACAGGCAATTTTTTTTTTTTTTCCATTTTACATATGAATACACTTGTTATTTTTTCCAGCTGGGTTATTCAGATCAAAGTTTAGCTTCTGGGGAGGGCACAATGTCTGTGGTAAGTTTCTGAAGAGGCTTTTGAATTTTGTCTGCATTTCCTCGTATCAGCTCAGGTATGCTGAACGCCCTCTTTGAAATCCACTTCTCGTATTGTCTACTTCAGCAAACAGTTGGTAATAAGAGATGCCACGCTTCCCTTTCATACTACATCTGAAAGTGTTACCAGGAGTACTGAACAAACAGAGAGGAATAAATATTGATGGAAGGCTTTTTTCTCTGTTTAACCAGACTTACAACCATTTGTCCCTTGCTTCATGAAAACAAATTCAGTCTACCCATCACAGAGTATTCTTTTGTTGAGAAAGGTGAAGAGCAACGCTTTTTCCAGTGTGATAATAATAGGCAGCACAAAACAAATTTCCTTCTTTCATCTTAAACTGTTCAATTACTTGATTAATTACATTAACAGCTTTGGTGGGTGAGTTTCCAGCCAAATACTATCTTACTACACTCAGAATATATCTGATCAAATTCCAATTCTGTTTCACACTGTTCTGCAATACAAAACTGAATTTATTAAGCTTTCATCATTCCAGAACTATCCTGCAGGGGCAGGAACATGCTCAGCTTTGCTGAAGGATTTTCCCACACCCAGATGCTGTCATCCACCACACAGAGACACTACGGATTTTGTGCGGAGTCTCCTGGAGAACAGTGGGCCTGAACAAGCTCAGGGGTACGTGATGTACTGCAGGCTATCAAGGGAGCCCATTCACGGGGAGCAAAGCAGAACACAAGGCAGCTGCTACTTTTTTGTATTCGGGCTTCAGAGCAAATACTGCAGAGCACACAGCAAAACCAGGCTAAGTACAGAGTGCTACTTCAGGACAGCCACTTGTTACACTAAGAGGTCATTCCCCTTCTGTCCTTTCCTTTTAAAATAGAGGGTGAAGGAAAAAAGAAAAGAAAAAATATGAATTAAGAAAGATATTTTCATGACTTCAGGTGCTCTAGAAGTGCAAACATAGCAACTTTGCCACAATTTAAATACAGAAATGCCTTTTCAAAATATGAGGTGAGTCCTACAGGGGATAGAGTCATGTGAAACTCTAAGCTGAAGAGATTTAAAAGATTTTGAGAGATTGATTAAAAGATATAGCTATTTACAGAATAGACTCTGTTTAAGAAACTGAAATAAAATGTGAGAATTCAAATGAATATCAGGAATACAAACACAAATCTATAAACCTTTAATCTGAATATGTTGACCAAATACCAAGTAGGAGGCTAACCAATCATGGAAGGGTTTTTTGGATTGTTGTTTTTTGTTTTGATTTTAAACACTATTTACAGAATAAGGAGTCAAATTTGAAGTTTCAAAGTTAGTGGAAAAAGCAGACAAAATATTAAAGCCACGTGACATAAAATCATAACAAAAATGAATGTAGTTCTGACATCGAGAGCAAACCACCAATTCAAGAAATAAGGAAAAAATTTCAAAGCAGAAACAACAAATTGAGACCATTCAGCCGTATTAATGGCAGGAGGAGAAGAAGGAAGAAAAATACTTCGAGATTGGCAATAAATACTACAGAAATGAGTATGAACACAATAGAAATACACTTCATAGAGCAAGCAAAAAAAGTCGGAGCAGCACAATAAGGTATCAAAATGATAGAGCAAAGTATGTCAGATAACATCTTGTTTCTTAAATAATCACCTTTTGCTCATCATTGGGTTTTTTTAAAATAAACATTGCAAACCTTCCTCCACTTTTTTCTTTCTAACTGTTGTAATGTTAAGTTACACCTGAAAAATTTTTATTTTGTTAGGTAATGAAATTTTTTTCCCCGCTTACACTTGCCTCAGATTTTAAAGGCAAAACAGATTGCCTTTAAAATATCTGTTTAGCCATCCAATCTTCTGGTCTGTTTAGCCATTGCCTGAGAAACAGCTTGCAAAGGCACCATGTAGTAGACCAACATTTAGGAACTTGCCACAGCATTACGGAGTCAGAAGCTTTGCTCGATTTCCAATTCTCTTGCTCTCCCTGCTGTAGTTATTTCGCTGCCCACAGATATTTCCTTCCAACAGATGTATCTGATGAGAATGCAATGGCAAAGGGGAAAAAGAAAAACAAAACAAAACAGTTTAAAATGTACTGTGCCTCTCTGATTATAATTAGATTTGCACATGTAGAAATCTAAATATGATGCATATGTCTCTGCATCTCTACTCCCACGTGTGTGCCCATGATAGTAGGCAACCTTCACAGAATGTGTGTGTGATGAGAATGTGTAGCATCTGTCAGATGCTCCAGAGTTTCACTAAATGAATATTCCTGAGAGCAGGCCCAAGAAGAAAGAAGCTCTACAGTATTTTCAGGACGCTTGTCTGATGTACCTAGATCTTCTCAGCTAAACATGGTTTGGTTTTCAGTTTTCTGTTGACTGAACAGTAGGAAAACTGTTCAGGGAGGAGGAGGCATTCTTCAGTTCAGAACAAAGCAGATAAGAGCTTAAAGTCCTATCAGTGAAAGATCAGATAGAACAAATTCATTACATCAATCCCTTCAATTTCTGTTAGAAAGGTGGAAAGAAGGTCATAGTCAGACCTTTCCAACTTTCACCATCCATCTCTTGTGCTGCTTTTTTATTTTTGTTTCCCATTTCAGCTTATAAATTAGGCTTCAAGCATATATTTTGAAGCCAAAGAAGCACTAAAATGACACACACACATACAAAAAAAAAGATGGATTAAAACTATAATTTCAGCTAAGTATTCCTGTACCATTCCACAACTTTATCTCCAAAGTAGGCTGTTCTTGAAGGCAACAATTTTGCCACATAAACATCCCCCATTAAAGACACCTGAATGATGTTCTTAGTCAGAATCAGTTTTACATGCACAGATGTGTTTCCTACATATTTATACCCAAACTGGAGACAGGATCAAACACTTGAGGAAGTTATTTCTTCTTCCCACATTATTTTTTTTTATCCTAGGGCTTAGTCACACCTTGCTATGGCAAGGAACTTGTATGGAAGAGTTCATTTGGGTTTGCATGTGTGAAAGGGGCCAGTAGCCCAACTCCATCCTAACAGAAAACCTGATATTGTAATTTTGAAAATGCTCCACACTGGCATCCCAGTTTAACCAGCACATGAATTCCAGTATGTGCCTGAAAGCAGTGCACAGCTATTCCTTCAAATTGAACCAAGCAGTAATATTCTGGTATTCACAGGTAGTAAGACTAAAAAAAAAATAACACTTCAAAGGTTTAAAGTGAAAATTATGCTACATTAACAGTGGCCTTTAAACTGTCAGGAAAAAAAAATATTATCTGTTTACATTAAATATTTTGGTGTTAAGCTTTCTCCTAGGTGTTTTTTTTTTTCTTTTTTAATGTGTATTTCATAAACTAACTGTGTGAATTCACACAACCTAAAAAGAATTAGATTTTGTGGTTGCTGTTATTCAAGAGAGAAACACCCTTGCAAATACAGGTAAGTACTGACATTCAAACTGTACTTTCCTGAGAGTAACACACCGAGTAGACAGTGGTCTGCACAAGAAAATCCCGTCACATTTAGCTGAGCCGCAGTAGAAGTGAAAATAAAATTTTCTGAAGGTTACATACTAGAATAAAGGTCTGGAAATTTTGATAACGTTTTTCACTTGAATAGGATAATAGAGGTCTTAAGGGAATGCAAAATTCAATTACATACACATTGGAATACAATTCTGGTGGGAAGAACTGCAGAACCAAATAAATGCAGCCTCTCTATCCTCCACTTGTTACTTTACCAGTCACCATAGTCAAAATGCATCCTTTTTCTCCCTTGAACTGCATTCGTTGACAAATCCAATATGAATAATGACACAAGAAAACTTTCCCTCCTCTTCCTCACATATGTGACAAAGCTCATTTACCACCTAATCGTTGTGCCATTTGGACCTCGGACTGTACAAAGTCTTTTTAGTGGTTTATAGACATAATTTTTGTTTCCATTTTGATTTCAACACATCTAATGGTCTCCAGATGTCTTACTGGTTGTGCATACAAACAAGTACAGAAAGTAATATACTCTTTTGGCTCTTTCCAGCAGCTTTCTGGGTTTAAAGCCAACAAAACCAGTGGAAAACTGCAAGGGCACACAACAAGTTACAACAGGGACTAAACTTGACTAGGCAATAGGATAAGATAGGTTTGTTATGTTATTGCTTATTGGAAACAATTCAAATATTATTAAATTCAGACACTATATTGCTACATTGCACAGAAGTTTTGTATGGATTCATTTGTTGCTCTCCATTAAATTTCTGGCTCTTGAAAAGAGCCTTATATTTGTCCTTTGGTCTTCCTTCAGACAACTGAACATTGCACTAAAAATGCAGGCTCTTTTTTTTTTGATTAATGAACATTAACTACTATCCTGAATAGGGAAGAGGGAGGGAGAAGGGCGAGTCACGAGATAACAAGAACGCTGCAAACCAAAAATGAACATTGGATAAGGGAGCACATTCTTCTAGCCAGAGTGAGAAAATCAGTAGTTTCCACCAGCATCAGGAAGGCTTGGAGATGCTAAATGGCAGATTACTGAAGTACAAACAGAATACAGGACAAATACAAGTCCTTCTTTCGTAGATAAGAGCCCCTTTGAGCATCTAATTGTACTTCAGGCAACAGGGATATGCTGTTCATGGAAAAGGGCGGGAGGGGAGGCACACAGACCAGTTCATTTAATCAGGCCAGAACACAGAACTCAAAAGACTTCTTGCTTCACACATGGAGAGTATTTTAGCCACAGAGGCTGGCCCTGCCTTTTATGGGCACTTGATTTAATTAAAACACGTTTGAATTTTTGAGGAACTTCCCTCTTGTTTTTTACTACCTCAGTTACCAGAGTAGATGAGTGGTATCTTAAACAGTTCAAGGGAAACAGAGAAAAATTTGAAGTTACCTACAGAACCCACCCTATCTGACAAGCCAGCCTTTTCCAATACATGGGGTTTTCCCACATCACCACAGTAGTATTTGTCCTGCAGTAACCATTGAAAGCTTTACCTATGGACCAGGTAGTCGCTATGTTATACACTGGACAATGTCCCACAAGGAGTTCCTGTGCTTTCCATCTTTTTATAACAGATGCAAAAGATAAACACTAAAATATGGAATATTCTCTTCTCCTGTAAGGCATTAAAAACTATTCATAATCAAAACAGATGATCCTCCTCTCAAACCACAACATCCCCCACAGTGAGAAGCACATTTTAGCCTAACAGACCCATCAATACATAACAGAGCACCCTGCCTCCACTTCAGCAGTCAGCACAAAATCCCCAAAAACCACATTCACCTCCACCTACTGGCTTAGAAGCAGAGCTCTACTTCACCTGCTAGGCTTATAATAGATCAAAATGCATAAACTGCACACTGGAGAAGGCTTTTTATCACCAGAAAGGAATTCAGTACATGGGGGATGGGGAGGGATGGTGGTGGAGCAGTAGTTAATGCCATGCCTTTAGAACAATACATTTCCTTGCTACTTCAAATGTAAAAGATGATCCCCCTCAAAAGAGTTGTTAAAGACTCGCAGTTTGGTTTACAAGAGGAGAGATCAAGCCCACCTTTGCAAGTGCCTCCTCAAATTCAAAAATATTCTGCGATTACTGGCAAAGCATTTTCACTCTGTCTGTGTGTGGGTAGCAGCATGTGTGCACTATAACTTTCTCGAAATTTCAGCAAGAAACATTTTAGGATTTTAGACCATCTCAATTTTACTACCAGCAGCCCCACTCCCATTAATAAAAGCATTAAAAACATATGCCAGACGAAATTTATCATCTCTTATAATAAGAAAATTTAATTTTATTTTATTATTATGAGTGCAAAACAGTTTAGACAATGAATGTGTTTGGAGTCAGTTGAGTGGATTTAGTAAGACCATGGAGCTTCTGGGTGAAGTCAGAGCAGGGACTGACTGGGGGCACCTGTTTCAAATGTGTTGACACTTGAGATTGACCTGTTTGTCAGTAGAGTGTCCTTCAAAGTGGGGCTCAAAACTGCATCATGAAGTCATGATCATTCCTCTCAACTAAAACATTTCTCAGAAAAATTACAGAATTTGTAAAGCAAAAAAAAGCAGTATAAATGCTGTTTTTCTGTACCACCATATGAAATAAAGACTGGCATAACAGTGGTATGTGACTGTGTTGCTGAGCTCAGAGGTTGGGTTTTTGCAGCTTGTCCTTAATACTATACTTATAAAAGTTACTCGAAGTATCAGCAATTAAATAGTCAAAGAAGTTATCATATCTGTGTAGTTATGTGATAAGGATTACAAACAAATGCAAACTAAGATCTTTGGGTTCTTTTAACAGCAGTCAGAAAAAGCCTGTAGGACCCACAATTCCCACTAGATAGGGACTACACAGGGCAAGGAAGTTGTTGAATGTGTTAATTGTGGCACTGGTTACCTAAATCTTTTAGAAGCTCTGTTAAATTAGAGGGTTATTCTATCACTTTGAGATGGAAGAGTTGTATCTAAACCCTTAACTGAAGGGAGCGGGGAGCAAAGATCTTTTGGGAATGCTTTCTGAGCAGCTTTTGCCTCTCAAGTGCTACAAATTCAAAGAAAAACAAAAGAAAAGTCTGTTGTGGAATCAGGCTCTCATGTAAGTTCAAAAATGTCCCACCACAGTGCAACATCCTAAGCCTTATTCTAAATAGGAATATTAAACTGGGAATACAGGAACAGTCACCAGCTATGACAGGTCACTTCCTTCCTACTGCTATCATATTAATTGATTAGGCCTTTAATTACTTGGTTTGGCCTTAAATCAAGGAAATATACAAATTACTACTGTCTACTTTTAGTTTACCTGCTTATTCTCTCACCATTTCCTGCTACACTGTGAACTGTCACCAGCCCTTAAAAACAGAACCCACAACAGTCATATAAAATTTCTTCCACTTCAAAAATTTCTCCCAATTCCTGGAAAAAAGTAGCAAAAAGCAAAAATTTCTGCTCTTGCTCTGTTAAGTTTTATTAATTCCCATAGTTAGTGGTACTAATATGAAGGATGCTCATTATGCATATCTATTTTGTGGTGTTGTACCGAGGCTATGATAAAAGCTTAGTTTATATCTTTCTTCACCCAAGTGAATGTTTAAGCTCTCTTTAATGGTTTATTTGGTACCTGAGCTCATATAAATATTTCATTAGAATATAGGATGACAGGCATTTTGACAATCCTCTTTAAAATATGGTAATTGTAAGGGGGCTGTCAAAAAAAAAATAAATAAACCAAACCCTTGCAGTAACCTCAGATGTTTCAGAATTCTACTTGGAAACACATAACACATTTTCTAAACCACATGCTGCTGCTGCTTCTTACTGCAGTTTTTATGATCACCCACCGTACTAAAGAATTACTTCTCAAAAACCATCACTAATGTTTTAATGTTATGATAGCCTTTGAGCTTTCTACTACCAGGCAAAGCATTTTGAATTATTGTCTTGCCTTTTTCAAGCCAGATACCTTAGTTTCAAGGCCTGTTTTAAACCTGATTTATTTTTTACTCGTAGTAACTTTCCAGCAAGAGCTTTGTACTGACTTTGGAGCTTTGAAGAACATATCAAAAAGTCATTTTGGGGTCAGAAATTTTCAATAGAGAGCTTTATACCTAATCATATCAGTTTTTTATGTCTAGTTATTTGCTCCTTTGAATTACCTCTGTAAGTATTCCATAAGCAAAATAATGCAGGCTGCTTAGTCACTGCTGCCATATAGCAAAAGATATTCCCAATTATCCCAGCATGTAGCTTGATTAACTTACTTCTCCCTGAGTTTCAAAAGAAACTAAAGATATAGAAAGTCAACCCAAAACCAGCCATTAGCTTGCATAATTTGTGCAAATAAAACAGACATGCACTCATCTAAAGGCAGGAAAGAGATGAGAAACTAAAAAATATCTCACTTGACTTTAATATTTCAGAAAGTGAAGTAGTTTACCTTTTACTATAAATGCATCACACAAATATTTCCCACTTTTAGTACAGCCCCCAGTCTTTTAAAAGAGAAAATCAGGAGGTGAAGCAGACAAGACAAAAAGTAATTGCATAGTTTGGTTCTTATTAAACTGAAATTTATTTAAGGAGAAAGGTGAAGTTTTCCAAAACACCCATTCCCTAATAGAAATGAGGTTTTAGGTAAGAGAACTTTGTACAGCTGAAATCATCACAGATATGCAGGTAAACTAGGTCCCTGTCTCAAACTGGTATAAAAATTGTGCAAAATTTGTGTCTTAAGTAATGCAACCAAGGTTATTCTCTCATTTCACTACTTTTCTTTCTTAGTGATACAAGCGAGGAAATATTATTTCTGTAGTATATTACTATTTATGATTCCATGAAGGGCAACACGTTTCCCTGCAATAAAACAGGGAAAGACTGATAAACTTGAGAAGAGTTTTCCTTTGGGGTATTTCATTGTGGAGGTTTGAAAATTGGTCCACGATCTCTAAGTAATATTTCAGGGAAAATGGCATTTCACAGTAAATAGCATTGAAAGATGGCAAACATTTAGGATTTCCATCCCTACAATTAACTTTTTAAAGTTAGTTTTGAGGCCATATATTAGGACCTCAGAGTGGATTCTCCAGTCAGTCACGGGATAGTTTAACTTCTCATCACTACCTGTCGATGCTGAGAGCAGCCCGGAATTGCCCAACGACAAACGAGGGCACTTCTCATCCTTCATTCCCAACTTTAAAGACCTGTTGGATATTAGAGGTGGGTGTGGGGAGGTGGGGGTGTGTGTCAGGGTGTAGTGTTGAGCGCACCTGAGGAGAGGCAAGAAACAAAAATAGAAGTGGTAGATTAAATTTGCTTATATCTGCTGAGAAGCATCGGGTTCATGTCATAAAGCTACCAGAAATTTGCTTTTCAGCTCCAAGAGCTAAACTCATCACAGGTCATGATGTACAGTAGTATAATCCACTCCCTTTTTTTTTTTTTCCTTTCCTATATTAAAAGTTTTTGAAAACTTAGTTTTGATCCTAACAAATAATTTTACACCAAAATTCGCAAAGAAGCAAGCCCGTCTTAAACACTTTAAAAAAGGAAACATTTTCACTTAACTTTTCTACGTAACCTAACATAAAAATCACAAAAGCAGACAAAAATATGATAGAACAGAACTCATGATGATTTTATCTGCTCATGGAAAATGAACTTCCTCCTTCAGTACTCACATAATTTTCCAGTTACAATAAATAATAGGTAGAAGTAGCCATCCATTTTCAAAATGAAACAAGAATCTATTAATTGCAGTTCTTCAATTTAACATCCACTCTTCTGAATGATTCTGTAACTATAAGGCATTTTTATTTCTTAAGTGATCTGAGGCAAGAGTCAAACTGCAAGACAAAAGATTTAATCTGCTGACCAAGTTTCCAATTCTGTTGAATATATAAAGGAATCAAAGAGAAAGCCCAAAAAGTCATAATGTTTAACCATTAGCATGTATTGTGGGCAAAATTGTCTCAACTCGGGAATTTTACATTATTTATGCAAATAAAACAGACATGCAGTCATCTAAAGGCAGGAAAGAGATGAGAAGCTAAAATCTCCCTGAAGCCTTTCCACCTAGGATGCCTGGCACAATGTTCATGCAAGCACACACCAAGGAAAACTTGGTCATTTCACTGTTGTAGCGGGTTTGGGCTGGTTATGCACTAAACACCAACAAACTATTTACTTACTTGCCTCTGCCATGGATAAGCAGAGAAGGGGAACCAAAAATCCACTTTTTGTGAGGTGAAATAAGGATTATTGAGGAAAAAACGGAAGAGCTTCAAGGCAAAACAGGCTCAAACTTAACAATCTAAAGAGGATTTATTACTAACAAAAGTAAAAGTGAAAAGAAATCATGGGGAATTAAAGCAAGCTTCCAGAACAATCCCTTATTTCCAGTACCTCCCTCCTTCCAACCCTCCAATATGCACAAGGGAAACAAAACATGAGGTTTGGTCAGTGCATTCATTTTTTTTAAGAGTCTTTCTTTAAGGAAAAGAGTTCCTTTCTGTGTGTGCCGTGGGACTCTCCCCACAGAAGAGAGTCCTCAGTGAACTTCTCCAGTGTGGTTCTGAACTTCCACAAGCAACAGCCCCGCCCAAACCTGTTGCAGTGGAAGAATATCTCTCCCATGAATTTTTGC
>VZTA01028450.1:0-61495 GCA_013398855.1 Mohoua ochrocephala | reverse complement strand
GGGGGGGGGGGGGTATGTTTGTAAAAAGCATTCACAAATATACATCTCCTTTTTAATGAACCTAATGTTTTAAAAGATGTCCTGCAGATATAGGTAGGTTACACGAACATTTGTCATTGTCATTTTGTCAGCTAGATTCTTCAATCAAACTCCTGTTCTATTTCCTGCTGTAAAGAGGGCATGTCTGGGTATGCTCTTGTTAGATTTCAAAGACCAGAAGCAATAGCAAAAGGTAAGTAAATGTGTGCAATATAAACAGAAGGAGATGGATGGTTTTTATGGAGAACATCCAAAAAAAAAAAAAACCCAAGCTTACTTCCACTATGCTGAACTGCAAAATATGAATCATCTGGTTAGTCTTGAATAGAAAATGTAGTTTAGGACTAAGACTAACTGCAAATGTCAGAACACCACAGATGAAAACATTTTGATAGACCAATAAACACATTTAGGACCTTATGCTGTGGTTAATTTTAGCAATTTTGCCTCAGTCAGAAGTAGCACTTGGTTTACAAATATTTAGTAGGTCAAGTATGAAGTGTCCTTTGGAAAATTCTGTGTAGAACATTTTAATAATAAACTAAACATTTGTCCTAATCTTATTCTAAATAAACACACAAAGACAACATAATTCTTCAGAATTAACCTTTGATCAAATACAAGTACTCAGTAAAAAAAGAAGTAGCTCCTTCTCAGCTCATTTTCCTTGCCTTAGGATATTACTTAGCAGGTTTTTTTTTAAATTTAGTTTAGACTCAAAGATGCATCCAATTCCAAGCTCTTCTCTATAAAAACATACCAAGCAGTACCCCCACTCGTCAACATAAAAACAGAAGAACAGAAGTAGAGATGTGTGCCCTACAAACCTTAGGTGCCAAAAGTTGTTCCTAGTATACCACCACTGATGTCTCCGTGCCTGACTTTAGTCATCACAATGAATATTTCTGAATGGAATTCATCGTGTTTAGAGGGAAAGGGTTCCGTGTAAGAACCACACAGAGATCACTTAAATTGGGAAGAAAAAAATGATTAAGTGCCACGGATTAGGTGGGGTTTTTTTTCAGAATAGGCCAGAAATAAGGTTCCTTAAGTAAGAGCAGAACAGCCAAACCCCAAATAGTGGTGCTACAAAGCTTTTCTAAGATGATTATGAATATCACCCTTCTTTCTAAACATCAGTAGAATAAATTCAGATAAACCTGAAAATTTCCTCTTTTGTCGACCTCTCATTTCATTTTCTAACTTCCTTGTATTAATACAGCTGTGGAGATCCACCTTGCCAAGAAACAGACAAAAGGGGCTCAACCAAAATGCCATCTTTCCTGCCATCGCTGCTGAAGCTAGGGGGGCGTGTGCACCTTATCTCATTACCTGAGCAGATGGGGAGGCTTATTCCAGTTCTTGGAAGCCTGATTACGTAGGTGGCATGCAGGGAAAGCTAATCAGAGGATCCTTTTTGCTAAGTGAATCCTGGCTTACGGTTGACAATGGAGTGAAATCAGCAGAACAGAGATGGACTTGCAGGAGCTTGTTCTACTAATAACGACTATCTGTGGCTTGTAAAGCAGGAGTGTACTAAAAATACTCAAGAGATTAACTGAAAGAGAGGAAATATTAACTGTGAACTCCATGGCTTTTCTCAATAAGTGTCAAAACCTCAAAGCTATTGAAACATTGTTTTTTGCATTTAATATTTACAATGCTGTGATAGTAGCAATGAGATAATTATAGCACTTCTGCTATCAAGGCCATGATTCACCCAAGCCAAACATCAAGTCATTATTCGTGTCATTCCACTAGAAGGGGTGAGGAGGGCTGAAGGGAAGAGGAGAGCAATGTGAGCTTTTTGCTTTGAGATGCTGTTTACAGATGCAGAATATTTGTTTCCAGCACAAAGCATTTTCCATCTTGTGCCGTGGAATTACCGTGGAATTTTTGCTACCTCCTCCCTTTTGGTATTTTTTTTTTTCTCCCTACATCTTTTTAACGACCAACTCAAAAGACCAATGCAACAAGCAAGAAGGCAGCACATGAAGGGCACAGTCAAGATGTCAATTTGTGAAGTGCCCCAGTGTTTCAACCTGGAATACTGCAGGCTCTATGGAATTATTTAGCTATTTCGTGGTGATAATGCACAGTATAACTTTTCATGTGGTGAAGATAACCATGCCACATGACATCGCTTTGGGGATTCTAATAGGGCATCTATCTGTGCTACCTATGTAGTTATAGGGGAACCCATTTTCCAAATATCATCCATGCCTTTCAGAGATATGGCAATTTAGACTAACCTGAAACCCCCCTAAGTAAAAGCATTTCTAGGATTGTGCTGTGGGAGCTCTTAAAAAGTATTTTTGCACAAAATAAATCAAGCAATATATCAACAGCATCATAAATTAAACAGGTACTTTCTGTTGATCAAAATTGTCCAAAACTTTAGTCTATGTACCAACTTAGCAACAATCTGGAATAATCTGTGTTTCAGAAAGCACTGTCTCAAGTTGGAAGTAAAATCTTGCCTTTAATATTGTCTGAATGATGTCCCAGAAAATAGATAGGAAACTTTACCACTTGTAAATCCAAGGTGATCAAGTCTCTCTCCTCTTTTCAATTGCTATGCTGCATAATATAAAGTACAGTAGTAGGCTGTAAGATGCATGAAGAAATTTTTTGGTGGCAGTAGGTGCTGGTAAAACTCCAAAACAAGCACTGTTCCATTTTTGGGCACCGTGATTCAAGGAAAACACAAAACACTTGGGATCGGAGCGGGAAAGAATTTTAAGAGGAGTAAAAAGCATGATCAAGTCTGAAAGGAAATTACATAGTTTGGTCTAATAAAGGCTGAAGGAAGATGTGTGTAACAGCTTTTCTATCTTTTGCACGTTAAATTATTAATTAGTAGAGAATAAACATTTCTTCACATCTGATGAAGATAAGTAGTGGGTTTAATAGCAGCAAGGGATTTTCAGGTGAAGTACATAGCTCTACAGATGGCTAAGTACTGGAAGAGGGTGCCTAGGGAGGCAGCCAAATTTCCATTATTATATTTAGAACAAGCTAGATAAATATGCATCAGGAATAACATAGGAAGACCCAATTCTACCTTGGGGCCGAAAGTGAAAAATGACCTCTTCAAAATTTCTTCCAAGTTTATTTTACAGGATTTCTGCTAGGATTCTTTGTTATCTGGCCTTCTCAGACCCCAGCAAGCTCCCTGCTTGAATGCACGACAGGTTTTCACTGTTATCCAGATGAGAAACTAGAAATTGACTCAGGTCCTGCCATGCTGAGATGCCAGAAGTTTGCTGGCAAGTCAGCACTATTAGTGGAAAAGTCCTTTGAGAATTCTGCAGCAGTACAAGATTTAAAAGCTTGCATTTATGGACAGAGTTGTCCAGTTGTAAATATGGACTTGCTGTGTTCGCAGCACTTCAACGTGTTTTATGTCAAAGCACATAAGGCCCACTTCAGACCACTAATCCTCCTTTATAAGGCAATTTAATTCAAATTAACTTTATATTAGTAATATATGTTCCATGTGCTCAGGTGGATGGGGTTTTTTTAGTATTGAGATCGTTTGTAATCATATAGATAGAAGTAATTGCATCGTGTACAAAGGTAACATTGTGCCACACTGGATCACAAACGGAACTCAATTAGGACTTGCATAACATTCCTTACTATTTTTTATTATCTTCTCATAGGTATTCTACACAGGAAATCTATAATTATTTAAAAACCTGTCCTTCATTGCCCGAACTAGTAGACAATTTTCTCAGGAGCAAGTATGAAAAAGCAATATAAACCTTCCTTAAGAAACCAGAACATCACAAATCCCACTGTTCTTCAAGCACAAACTTCATCTCCTCACTTGGTAATTAAGTACATAAATCAGGATTAATACATTAAAAAAAGTAATAACCTACAGTATTACTGAAGAAACACTTTTCATGTTTTCCAGCTGTGAAGAGAAAGGCCAAATTACACAATTCCAAGTACTTGTGCTGCTTAATGCCTTGTTTGAAAAAGCAGTAAGAGATAGTAGGTAATCAGAGGCTGGGGAACATAAAAAAAAAAATTAAATCCCATGATTTTGAATTCTCTTTGGTGCATTCTTGAAAAGAGTCAAAAGGGATTAATCCATCCACGTATACTCCAAATTCCTGAAAAAAAACTTGGAGGAAATTTTACCAGTATTTTCATAAAAAAGGCTAACTCTGAAAAGCAACCTCACCTCAATGAAGCCAAACACATGAAAGGCTTAAGTGTTTTAACTTTAAGTTGAAAGAATGTCTGTCTGGAGCTTTAATCTCTAGCAGGAAAATAGGGTAAGAAGAAGCTTCCAGTATATTGAAAGTTGTTAATTAAGTTCAAGACAAAAGTTATCAAATTAGAACAAGCTGCAAGAAGGTCTACTCAAAGATGTGCAGAGCATCTCTAGATACAGCCCAACAAGGATGTCTTAAGCTATGAACTGTTATGACTCATAAAGGTAGTTATATTAGCTGAAAGAAACCATGACTCTGTGGGTTAATTCAGCCTGGATAGAACATTACAGTGTTGTGACAAAAAGTGCTTCCAATACCCCAAACTACCTCACAGCAATCAAACCTGGGCATTTCTACACGGTACAATTTTATGCCATAGAAATGTGTCTTAAACGAATGTGAGTCATGTAGCCTAGCAACAGGAAACACAAGAGAGGATACTTCTCTTTAGCATGGAAGTTGTAGGAGGATTAATTTAAAAAAAACACAAAAAAAACCCCAACATGACCAACCCACAGAAGACAAAAGAAGAGGAGAGACAAAAGAAAAAAACTGGGAGCACATTGCCTGTGAAAAAGTGACAAGTTTAACTGTATTTAGAAGACTGGAATGAGAATTAGAATAGCCTTTCAGTGAGAATGGAGGGGAGCAGACAAAAATGTTGGCTATTTTAGAAGACTACTGCAAATGAATAGCTTTAATGCTGACTACATACCAGCTGACTCCTTTACTAGGATTGGCCAAGCAGTGATGGGTGCACCAAATGATAAGAACTGATGCAATATAAATCCAAAAGCTGTTCCTACTGAATGAGATAAAGGATGTAGACAGGAAGGAGCAAAATATGAATACAGGAATGAACTGAAACACATTACCCACAATTTGCTTCCAAAACAACCTGAAATCACACTTCACAGAATAAATTTTGCAGCTAACGTGAGAGGAGGTATACATCTTCTGAAGAGAAACAGTGTCCTTCACATCAGCTCCCTCACACACACCCAGCTTGAAAGCAGGGTGGCAGAAAAGGACCTGGGTGTCGTGGTGAACAATAGAATATGTTAACCTGGTTTTTTTCAGGGAAGCTCATAACTTGTAATTTTTCAGATTCAGCCATGATACTTACATTAAAAAGGTATAATTTCATAGCTCTGTGTAGCAAGTAAAAAATAAACAAAAAAACCCCCCAAACAACCACAACAAAACAAAACACACAAAGCATCAAGAAAAGCCACCCAAAACAGTATAAGATATTTGATACATCACCTAATGTTGAACTTTATACAGGTAAAAAACTTCATCTGCTGTAGTTGTGAGTGCATTTTCAGGGAGTTCACTAAATATAATGGAAGTTCATGGTATTTACTACACTGCAGAATACAGCCAAACTGAATGTCACCACTGAGTTTTCTCATCTTTATTCACCATTCCTCATCGCTTTACTAAGTTAACTGATAAATGTTTATGACAATTTTCACTTGAACAGAGTTCATCAATAATTTAAGAAGAAATAAAGTATTGCGGGTAAAATGGACTCCTTTCTCAGAGACTTTTCCCTTCATCTCCTCCATGTTAAAGCTGGCACATCACAAAGTGACAGATGAATTTTAGGAGGATTGATTCATGCCAGTCTCCGAAGAGTAATTAAGTTCAATAAAGGCCTGTCAATATCATTTGGTATCAGTTGTCACTTTATATCATGTATAAAAGGTACAGATGCACACAGAGATGGACAAAAAACTGCAAGGAAAGAAAGTGCAATTCAGCTAGGACAGGGAGGGGGCAAATATTTAACACTTACTAGGACTGAAGTCACTGCCTCACCTTAAAAACAGTTGTGAACCAGCCCTAAAAGCCAGTCCTCGGTCAGTAGCCAAAAGCACAAATACTCCCAAAATGAAAGGTTAGAACTCATTACTTTCCTCTCTAAAAAGGACATACATTCCACGCTCACCCATCTGCAGATCTGAACCTCACAGAGCTTCTTCAGTTCTATTGGAAGAAGATAAAAGAAAGAAAACATATGAAAGGAATAATTGTTCTCTTTTCCCTCAAGTGAGCATAGGGTTTCATGCTTAATGCAGGCACCTACACAATGAGAGCCATAAGCCCAAATTCCCATTCCAAGCTTGAGGCTAGTTGTCCTATCTCCCGGATGAAGTGTTTCAAATAAGAAGCCTGCAGATAAAAAGAACCCACATCCACAATCCTTTCAAAACTGTTTTGAAAGCAAGAAGATCCTTCTATTCTGTCAGCAAGCCAGAGACTGTATGCAGTTAGAAAGCACATAAACACTAACATCGAGAAGAAGCAGTGCTGCAAGCCACTGGTAGCAGAACTCCATGTGCTTTAATCCCAGCAAGAACACCAAGCAAAGAGAGATAAAACTCAACCTCCAGCATTTGCTTTATAGTATTTGCCCATTAACCAATCCCAGTGAGATGGAGTCAGAGACTTTTCTGGAGAAGTCTGCCTGTGAAAGTGCTCCACCCTTCCCCTGAGTTTTAATTCACACGCTCTGATTAATGCAGCTGTACCAGGAGCTGTGGACTCCATGGCCTGGTGGGGAGCATCTGCCCTTTCAAGGTTAAATGGGTTAAAGTTAATTGAACATCAGAAACTCAAACTGCAAGTGGGAAGGCTCATGCAGGGATGTTAAGAAAAGAGAGGATATGCTGATAAAAAAAAAAAAAAAAAAAGGCTTTGCATGTGGAAACATAGTAGGGCCTCTAGGATACATAGACCCAAACACTTAACAAAATAGTAGGTGTCCGAGGATGAAGTTAGGGGGTTTTTGTTACATTTGAAGTTTCGGAGCAGAAACAGGGGGTGCTGATAAAGAATAGCTGATAGCTAAGAGACTTTGGTATGCAGCAGGTGATCCAAGAGAAAAAAATGAGAGTAGGTTTCAGCTTTTGGAGAAAGGAGTGAAATGGCTCTGTGAAATACAGTGGAAGTTGGGTGATGAGTTTTTCATGGGCTGCTAGATGGCTCACTCATACTGTCATGACAGACAGAACCTAAATACTCTTAAAATTCTGCTGTTAAGTGCCTAACTCCCTTATGCCCTTTTTTTTCCTTTCCTACCTCAGAACAGATCTTCTGGCCAAACCATGATTGGGCCCAGATGAACAATCTGAATTGGAATTACTTTATTATGTATGATATTCATCTCATAATGAACCATTACTCACCATTTTATATTCCCATATTCCTATCAATGATCTAGAAAAGAAGGGTTTATCTACATCCTGTCCATTTCATTTAGGATGTAGTTCTCAAGCTTTCATTTGCAGATCACTAGAGGCACGGAGAGTAGTTCTTTGTTTTTTTAAGGAAATCATTGTTCTGTACATAGTGAGGTTTTTTAGGAGTCATACTTCATAATGACTTTTAGAAGTTTTTAGGTGATTTCATGACCAATTAATCTGAAATCCCTGTACAGTTTCTTTTTTCCTATGCTTGGAATAGCAGCTCCACATCTGTTGCTGGTAACTTTGGAGTGATTATTCAGCTTTGACCACAACTTACAAAATAGTGGCAAATGAAATAACAGATGCCAAAGTGAAATGAAAAAGAGAGGTTTGGTCTGTGACATTTTCAGCCAGTGGGGGAAAATTAATATTAGTAAATGCAAAACCTAGTGGCCAAGAAAACGGGAGAATAGAAAGAGGCAAGCATCATAATCAATGTAAATTAAAACATGGCAAGGGAATATTCTCCTTTTTTTTTTTCTTTTCTTTTATGGCAGAAAGGGCTTGAATCCAATACAACTTTTCAAAAATTGTTGATTCTTTCGAACATTCTTCTACCTGTTATAAAACCTGCAGGGGGGAATATCTGCATAAAGTCTTGATGTCTTCATTAAGGCATTATCTATTCTAAGAATATTCTCAATTATCATGATCATCATTAGCATGTTTTATAGCATGTTCATTTGTTTTTCCTCCTTCTGAAATGTTAATCAAAGATTAAATTTACTGTAAATCAATGAAAAAACATTTTCTTCAATTTAACTTTAATCACAAAGTGTTGTAGTGTGTAATAAATGAAATACAAAAATACTGAGTTATTGTTGTCAGTTCTTTTAATAACAATAATGTGGAAACCCTTGAAGTTTATAGCCCCACTACTTTGAGCATAACCTACAATTACTTTTAATTTTTTAAAATAATATATTTTATAAAAAATATAACTTCTTTAAAACTTATTTGTACCTCACCAACTTAATAATATATTTGAAAACTTAAGAACTTATATAGTAGAAAGTTTGTTCCTAACCACAAAAAATATACTAACAGACCACTGAATTAAAATGAGCAGGCTAGTTCTTGAGCAGCTTCCCTTAAGGAAGAAACATATTTAAAAATCAACTTATAACCAATTTAATTTCAGTTACTCTTCTAGCTGTGTAGTTAGAAATATTTGGTAAAATACTGTAATCTTATTCTTACATTTGAAAAAAAACTTCTATATAAATCAGGCCCAAATTTTCTGATATCTAAATATTGTAAACACTCTTCAAAATCCAATGCAAATGTTGGGCTGTCATGCATATTAACATTTAGCTGGAGTGTGCACAGAGAAGACTCGAATCCGCCTTCAATAATATTGCCACAGTTTTGGAAAGTGAAAGTGCACTTTGTATTAATTTCATGACAGTAACGTTGAGTTTATGGCCTTAGAAGGAGAGAGCAGATTCTGAGTGACAGTAAATTTTAACTGTCTTTCAAAGTGTGGTGAGCTGACCTTGTCTGGCTGGCAGATGCCCACCCAGCCACTCTCTCACTCCCATTCCTCAACAGCACAAGAGGAGAAAATAGGGAAAACCTCTTAGGTCAAGATGAAAACAGGGAGATTGCTTATGAATTATCACCATGGGCAAAACAGACTTCATTTGGGGGAAATTAATTTAATGTATCACTCATGGGATTGTAAATGGAGTAGGATTGTGAGAAATAAAACCACGTCACCTTACTGTTACCCTTTCCTTCTTCCTTGGCTCAGTTGCATTCCTTTGTGGAATCTTCTGCCTCGTCCTCCTCTCCCTGAGTGGTGCGGGGAGATAGGGCAGGGTAGGTTCATAACACTTCAACTCTCCTGCTCCTTTTTCCTCACAAAGTTCCCATGCTCCAGCGTGGGGTTCCCTCCCACGGGAACCAGACCTTCACGAACTGCTCCAACTTGAGTCCTTCCCACAGGCTGCAGTTCTTCAAGACCTGCTCCAGCACTGATCCTCTCCAAGGGGTAAAGTCCATCAGGCACAGACACCTTCAGCATTGCTCCCTCACAGGCTGCAGTTTCTGCCAGAAAACCAGCTCCCGTGTGAGTTCCTCTTTTGCCAGGAGCTTGCTCCTCCATGGGGTCCTCCACAGGTTGCAGCTTGCTCCAGGGAATATACGCCTGCTCCAGCATGGGGTCCACTGTGGGCTCATATCCACTCTACCATGGTCCTCTCCAGCGGCTGCAGGGAATAACTCCTCTGGCATGAGGTGTTCAAAGGCTGCAGGGGAATTCCAGCTCAGACATCTGCAGCACCTCCTGCCCCTGCTCATTCTCTCACCACAGAGCTCACAGAGCTGTTTCTCACACTTTCCCCTCGGTTGTCACTGATGGACAGCACTTTGTCCTTCCTCACACAGTCTTTCCCCTGAGTCACCACAGTTGTGGCTGCAGGGCTCAGCTGTGCCCTGGAGTGGCTCTGGAACTCTGTGCTCTGTGGCACAGAAAGCATTCCACTCTGCAGTCCTTGAATACACAGCACTCTGAGGCTTAACTTTCAGGCTTTTAATAGAATAGTTGAATGTCATAAAATTAGACAGTTTCCTGGTAGTATGAAAAATTGCAAAAGAATTTTGCCACTATTTTTACCATATTGGTTTTTGTCCATGCTCATTTCAGCATAAAAGTACTTCCTTCGTGCTATACTTTAACTCAAAATTACCATCCAGCTTCAGCTAAGAAATTGGAAATCAATTCCTAAAACATTATATTGATGACAAATAAATGATAGGCAATTCACAAGAAGAAAACTGAAAACTTTTGGACAGAAAATCAACATAAATATTTGTCTACACACTAATGGAAAATAAGCTACATTCTAGGCTTCCCGAATTACATGTAAATTCTTATTTCAGAGTACAGAATAATTCGTGCAGAGAATATTTATTCTTTTCCTACTATGTGGATCAAATTGTATAAAAATGTGTGATAACCTTGATGCAGATACCTGATAAGCAGATAGCACAAAATATAGATCTGAGAAAATCCTGCATGAATGTTTGTTATCTCCTGTGGCTTGGATCTGCTAATATGCTGAAATACAGACTGTGCTGGAAGACAATAAGCAAACAAAGAATTGTTTGTTGAACATGCTGATAGCATGGTGAACAGATCAGTTATTAATACTAAAAAGCATTGTACGTAGGATATGCACAAAGCTCCCAAAAGGTAAAGGCGGAAGGAAAATAGTTTTCCTGTTGTGTCTACATTAAAATTTTCTATTCCATGGATTTTTGTTTTTCTTAATGTCAGAAAGATGATGGGAAATATCTCCATTAATGATCTGCTGAAAATAACAGAGTAAATGTTGCCCCTAGGTTTTGCTCATTCCCAGATACCCAGGCTGCAGAGGACAAGGTAATGTACAAAAGAATGTAATTGGCTGGACCTTGAGAACTGAGAGTGTTATCTAGAGACAGAATTATAGGTCCCCAAAGTTCATATCTGAGGGTCCAAGCAATGAAAGTACTGAGTGCTTGGTAAATTAAAATCTGGAAAGGGAATTATGTACCTGAAAAAATTTCATAGCTGTGCATTTTTTCTTACCTGAAAAGGAGGTTTCAAAATAACAGAATGAGAAAAAAAAAAAAAATCAGTGTTTCCTTTTGTAAAAACTAATGGAGACAAAAATCTTAGTCATAAATACAAAGTTTGACCTGCTCTGTAGAAGTTCTTTTTTTCCTCAGTAGCGGAACAACACTTAGAAGGAAAGGTTTCTGCAGCCAGTTGGCTAATTCGAGTGATCTGAAGAGTTCATATAATGCAGTTTGCATTTCTTCATCCTTCAGTGTCTCATCATTTGTCAGTGAACACAATGAGAAGAGAGCAAAAGACAGCCGAAGCAGCAGACGTGACAATGTGCTCTGGCAGAGGAACGGAGGGGTACAATTAGGTGGGATCCAGAGGCTGTTAGTAAAGGCAGCAAGGCAAATTAGTAGTGTAAAAAGGTGATCTATTATTCCTTAGTGAACAGTGCTGCAATTATTTTCTCTCTCTGTGTGGCAGGTCTTCCCCCCCACCTCTCCCAGCTTTTTAATTTTGCCACAGCATTAACTGAGTGAAAGCTTTGTCAGGGTTGTACCTAATATGGCTGGTGAACTTCTGTCTTGTATTTCACGGACAGAAATTCACTTGAACTCGCTGTGCATTATTTGTGGAGACTTTGAGATGTTTAGAATCAGTGGGTCCTGTTAGCAGAGTATTAGGAGGTGCTGCCCCACCAGGTCAGAGTGATTCTACAGGTCACACAAAGTTTGCATGCATTTCTCTTTTCCTATGCAGACAAGCTTGAGGGCAGAAAAAAAAAGAGAAATCTTGTTGGTCCATTGGCCCTACAAGTTAGAAATAGGGTGGAAATGAAAGGAGTACACGTTGGTTGGTGATCCTTTTTATTTTGCTATAAAGTTCAGTACTTTGTGACTTTTCCTGTGACAATGCCAGTCATTTAGGAAATGCATGTTTCCAAAACAACTGCATGTTTCAATAAAAATAGCAATGCGCGTTAGGGGGTAGCAGGGAAAAAAGAAAGATGGGAAGTAAATTTTTAACTATCTTTAGATGGAAAATGCAAGTCACTGCAAGATGGCAAAATTAATGGGCTCCACTTGAGAGAGCTGAGTGAGCCTGCTGCCTGACAGCCATTAGTGAGTCTGGGCTAAAAATTCTTAGCTGAAGAAAACCATCTGGTAAGCACCATACAAACACAACTGAATGCCTTGGAGCACTTGGAGGAGGCAATAACAAGCAAGAGGCAAAACTGGAGTTTGGGAAATAGATAGCATTTCAAGCCGAGTTACTCAGAATGAGTGATTCATTTCTATACATGCTTCAGCCTTGCAGGAACACCGGCACAGCCTTTCCTCGGGAATTTCTGGATAAAGAAAAAGTAAAGAAAGCTAGATCCTGTGTCCCGTAATCATACTGAGAAATACAGTTCTCTGTGAATAACTTAGGGAATAAGACAGTGGGAATCAGAGCAGTGAACCTACCTTAAGACAGTCCTGAAACTGAATACATCTCTTAAACCCATCAGAAGGAAAATCAAAATATCAGATAGGTTTGCCAAATGTTTTTAATCAGAGAAGTATCTTACTTTGAGAGAAGTTCTATAATCTTTAATGGGTTACTCACGATGATGTTCATGATAATAGTAAAAAATACGGTTCATTTGGATTATTTTTTCACTGATATATTTAAGGGATGCAGTAAGATCCCACTATCAAGCTGCACATCTATATCTGTAGTATCTATTTTTGGTGTCTTTGTATTTCTTAAGGGATTGTCACATGTAGAGTTTCACAGTTCAAAAGATTGAAAGCGCAAATCCTCAAAAATTGGGGGGAAAAAAAGAGAACAATTTCTTATTGTTAGATTATTTGTTTTATTTGCTTTGGGGTTTTTGGCTGGTTTTTTTTTCATGATAAGACCTTTCCAAGAAATGGAGGTAATACTTTCAAAATCATGCTAGTGCCCAGGCTAAAGCTGACAAAGAAAAGTCTTTCTGAAAGGATTTAGACATAAAATAAAAGATTCTATATCTGTTATCAGGTTTCTAAATTTATAAGTTTACCTAACTAATAGTCAGATATATAATGCTTTAAACATTCTTTCGTAAGTGACATCATACATACCTAATGTGAAGTAAAACATATTAAATGACTTTTTTCTTTTTTATGCATGGATGAACTCCCTTTCATAACATTGCAAAAAGAGTTCTACTCAAAATCTCTTTTGGACAAAGGAAAGATACCATCTACATGGAAATAATGATTTACTCTTATTCCAATTAACATTTCAACAGTCTAACGGTCCAAATAATTAATTAATATTAAAAGACCCCTTTTTGGTAATAAAACTGGCATACAAAACTTCCTCGTGTTTACCTTTTTTTTTCTGGCGCTAAACTCTCTTTCCTTTGGAAAAGCTTCAGCCTTGCTCAATGAGATTGGGAAAGGGAGGGACATAGAAGAGTTTATCAGCAGCATCATGAGGTCCTTCCTGGAAGGAATACCATGTCCATACTGGCAGTTTCTCCAAAAGCAAAGGAAAATACATATTAAGACCTACTTATTTCAAGACAGAAAACATGGAATCATTTAGGCCTTTAAAAGAGAATAATTGAGCAAGGAAATTTTCTGATACTTGTTCAGCTAAAGTATTTTTACTGGGTTTTGGTTTTGATGTCACAGTTAAAGTGAAGACACACTGGGGCAAGAGGCAGACTTTCCTATTGATCCAGCCCATGTTCATTAAAATTTACCTTCCAGCAGACAATGGTTTGCAAATTTCTCTATGCTATTTACTCCATCTTCCAGATCAGGCCAGAATGCATTGAATAAAATGAATTTTAATGCATATGGTTTGAGTATCCATCTACACTTCACCTCACACATTGAAGTTCACTTTATTCATTGTCTTTCATCTTGTTTTTCCTCCATGTAATAGCAATCATATTCAAGTGAATGTGGATCCTTTTTGTAAGATTTTCAAAGGCATGATCATATTTTACTAAAATGCAAATATACCTGCTGCATATCCTTCATCCACTAATTTTGTAAGTCTATCAAAAAAGCAATCAGATTTGAGTGGCATGACATGTTTTTTTCTTTCCTTTTTATTTACACCCATACTGATTTTAAAAAATTAATGGTTTTCATTACAGCACCAAGATAATTCAATATAATGAAATGAGTACCCTATAATATTCAAATACAGAATAAATACAAAATGTAAGAATTTGATCTTCATTTTGAAGTTGTGGGTAGCATTCAAATATTTCATTATACTCTACACATTTTAGGAATGCACATGAAATAATGCCATGTATAAAGATATTACCAAATAAAGAAATGAGGTGGAGGATGCATTTTATTCTCATGGTAGGGTTCATCTGTTCTCCCATTCTAAGCCTGTGGGTCAAAACTCTTTTGAATAAACATTATTGTGACACTGCCACATGACACACTGAGGTCTTCAAGGCCAGGCTGGGTGGGGCTCTGAGCAACCTGCTCTAATGGAAGGCAGAAAGGTGTCCCTGCCCATGGCAGGGGGGTTGGAATTAGCTGATCTTTAAGGACTCAGATTCACAGAATATTCTCAGTTGGACTCATCTGACCTAAACCCTTCTATGATTCTATGACAAATGAAAGCAGGCCAAATGAATGTGATTTATGCATTTTCCAAGATTTTTTAATATTTATTCTCTTACTCTTGGCTGCTTGGCACCACAAAGATTTTAAAGTCAGGAGTGACCATAAAGCAGGCCAGAGACTTTTTTCAAAAGTCCTTTCTGAGAGTTAATGGTTCTTCTCTCCATGTAATGATGACACAAAGTTCAGTAACTTGCAGGTGAACTCAAGTGTGTCTTTTCTACACATATGTGATATTAATTGTAAACCAACAGATTAACTGCTCCCTTGGTAAGTTGCTTCAGTGGAATATAACCTTTATTTCGAACAGCTGAATATTATCCCAAATTCAATTGTTTTCAAGCTTAACCTTCTCTGCACAAAGCAGAAACTACTCAAGTCTTTCAGTACAAGGTAAATATTCCAAACTTTATTTACAATTCATCTGAGCATTTTCCTGTTACCAACAGTGTTTTTAACTCAATGAATTAATGATCTGCCTTATATATTTCTGACCATGTACTGAAGTCTGGGGAGGTGGTTAAAACAACTATAGGAATAGGTAATATCATTACATGAAGCTTTGACTGCATGAACTGCTTCAGAGGGCTCCTAGTTGCTGTCACACATGCTGCAGCATCCAAAACACAAATGGGAATGCTCTCAGGGCATTTCTTGTCCTTGTGAGAACTCAAGTGAGACCTCATAGGGGACCCCAAGCTGCAGAGATCTTTGGGTCTATCTGTTGATTGATTGAAGAGCAGACTAGTTGCAAGACAGAACTGTGTAGGAGATGAAATGGAAAAAAAAGTATTAGTAATTTGCAGTTGTCATCCATAGCAGTGAGACGAGCTGACACTGCCAGGGCTGCAGCTGATCTCTCCTTTCATTGATGAGGAGTAACAGAGCTGCTTAAATGTCAGGCATAAACAAAGCATGAACACTACCTCAGTATCTACTGCCTCAACTCTGCAGGCTGGGCTCGGTGTCTCTGTGCTGGTCACACTCCACGAGTGTCAACAGACAGGAAACGAGTGAAATAACTGTTGCATACTCTGACTTTTCTGTAGTAATTTAATGTGTGGAAATCTTCATAATGGAGTTTGACTGCAATTTTCTACTTTGGATTAAATTTGGAGGTCTGTTGCGGTACAGGTCCGTAGTGGATCAGGCTGTGAGGAAAGTGTAGACAGAACCATTGTTGCTCCCAGCTTGCAAAGGACATCCTATGAAAGATTGAATACTGCAGTTTGATTTTTATTTATTTATTTTCTTTACAAGGAAAGTCACTTACCTGAATTGTTGAATAGTACATGTAATATTTATTAAGAATGTACCAGAAGAAGGAAATCAGACTGGAAAAAAACCAGGAAAGCTTAGCTGCCAAATCCAATGTAAGTTACTTTATGACCTCGGGAGTCTCAAGTAAATCCCTTTTATTTGAAAATATCTAAATGAGGCTTCCACATATACATCTTGGGTTAGATTTAATTTTGTTTTTTAACAGATTGTAGAATAGGACAAGTTCCAAATTGAGATAAAGCACTCCTTTTTTGGATTTTGGGTAGAAAATCTGTTCCTATGCAATGATGGAGGACAACTGTTCAATTGCTGCAGCTAACCATAAACTCAAGCCTTAATCTAAGAGTTCTTCTGAGTCAAAACAAGAAGCTGGATTTATGTAATGCAGAATGCTGGACAATTACATGACCTTGAGACCCTTTCCAACTTAAATTATTGTAATATTAAAAAGACATGCTGCAGCATTTAACACTAGCTAGACTAGGAAAGTGTACTCATAGATGTGGACACTGAATATTATACAGTTACTTGCTTTACATTTTGAAATACTGACAATTCAAATTACAACACAGAGAATGATTTTTATTTTCAAATAAATTCTGCATCTGGGACCCCAAATCTGCACGTATAGAAAACTGGATTTACTCAAATATTATATGTGAGGGATTAAACTTTCTTTTCCTATATAAAATAAACACAGAAAGCTTTGTATGGTCATATCAGACCACTGTGACAAAGAAAAAAACCTTCAAGGGAACAGTGATGGTGGTCACATTTACTTAGCCCATACATTCCTCATATGAGATTTGGGGTCTTACTTCTTTCTTTAAACCAAATCAAAGTAGAATGAGAGTTGAAGTCTCAGCTTTTAGCTGAAATCTGGAATTTACCTTGAATTTTAGACTTTAATCTTTAAGATTTGATGACAAATAGTCCTCTGCAATCTGTAAGTAGTGACAGAAGCCAAAGAGAGAATTCAAATTTGTGTGGGAATCCCAGCAGCAAGTGGAACTCAGTTCCCTACATACACAGTTAGGTAAAAAACAAAATAAATTAAATGACATTGCATTATTCTGGACTACAAAGCAATAATGAAAAACATGAAACTCAAATAGTCTTGTGTATGCCTGAAGAGTTATAAATATGTTCGGATTTAACTCTCAGCTGGATATTAATTAGCAATTCTGTTTTATCCTTTCTGTGGACAACAGTGTTTCCATACACTCCATCTTCAAGCAAGTACAGTACACTTCTCATCAAATAAACAGGTTTCGTTTCAAAGTACTGAGACATTATATTTTGAGACCTTTGAAAAATCCTTGCTATACTGAAGGCTGCTCAGCACAAGCACAGAACCCTTGAAAATCCAGCTGTAATTTTGGGTACGGAACCTTTGAAAAATCAATCAAATGTTCCCTTCCAAAAATATAGGTCTAAATAGGCTATAAACTTAATAAAAAACAACCAACCAAAAAAAAAAAAACAAAAAAAAAAAACACCCAAAACCAAACACCAAAACCCACAGGAGAACAACCACTCTGTATATTAAATATACATTCATTAGTCACTTCAAATGTGAAAAGCAACAGTGACTCCTTTCTCATATTAAAACCGGGAAATTTTATACTGGAAGTAAAAAGGACAGGTGGTAAAAATATAATGGAGTAAAATAAATGCTAAAGCTATTCTAGTCACTAATTAACCTTGTCTCACTTGATAACAAGCTCAAGAACATTTCCTGCTTTTCTGTACACACACATATCAGAATTACACTGCAGAGAGTTTCAACGAGTTTGGGCTAATTTTGCAAGTTCATTATGTTCCAGACTTAAAGGTCTTTTCTTGCAAAATAGAAATAATGTCAAATTAGGGGTTATATTTCCTTCCTAACAGGAATGTCATGTGCCTGGACTAGTCCAAGATGTACCACATGAATGCCATGGGTTTGAACACTTCCTTCAGTATATATTTTTGCCTAGCAAGCGTGCAAAATAAAAAACCTTTTTTCCAAAGCTGCTATTAGACTGTTTTGCTTCAAATACATCAGGAAGAGATGATAAAACATGTCTTTGTAGTCCTGCCCATCTCCCCCTGAATTTAAGAATATATGACAGTAGAGAATAGACATGTGTTGAACTAAAATGTATCCTACTACAATTAAAATTTAGCTGTCATATATACCCAAAAGAAACTGGAGGGTCTGAGGCATTGGAAGAAGTTGTAAAAAACCTTGCTTCAAATTCTATTCTTGAACTTCTCAGTAGCAAGTTATAATTTGCCAAAATTATTTTTAATTAAAGAAATTTACAAATTAATTCCTGTAATTATTACTAGCTCTGTAAATTGTTTAGAAGCTTTAATTATGAACATTTAATATTCAAAATTCAAGCTGAATTGTGATTAAATGTAGTCCTATTTCTGCTTCTCTGCTGGATGAAAATAACACTTGGAATGAATGTTTTCAGAGTATTAAAAATACATGTTTAACAGTTAAAAAGTGTCAAACTGCCTAGTATTTACCTAAAGTTCAGTTTCTTCTTGTTTAACATCTTCTTAAAGCTAAGAAACATTGCTGGCAGAGAGCAAAACCTTATAAATTTGGAAAGAACTGAGAAGAGTTGCATAAGAAGTGCAGTTGAAGGTGAGAGATTTTAAGACTGAAAATCAAATACATGGTGGAGGTGCAAGTTTGTCTGTTTAATATATTTGTGTTTCTAGAAATCTTTTCATAAAACCCCATAGCTCTAGACACTAATTTGGTCAGTTGTTAGCTCTGTACTCTTTAACCTCATTTCTTTTACTGCTATATAAGTGCTTTGAGGCCCTAAGCACTTTCATATTTTGATAATTTTCATTATGTTTAACACAGATTTGTCCCAGGTTAGTGGCACATGGATTACCTGCTTCTCTCTGATCAGTTCCTGTGACGGAGATTGTGCAGAGAGAAAGAACCTTGTCAGCAATACCTCCTGAGGAGCAGCCAGAGAAGTCCATGATTTGTACCCACACACTCCTAACCAAAAGACTTTGGACAAGTTTACCAAGAGACCAATTGGACTGTTCTCTTAAAAAAAAAAACAAAAAAAAAACCCAAACTAAAAGCCTATTGAAGCTTGTGATATTCTATGGGTAAATGAAATTCATTTATTTCCCTCTGTGTGTATGAACCAAGACAGTGCAGTTCACTAAAGAATGTCCAATTACACGGGCACCTTTACCCTCTTTGAGTGTATATTCTAGAAAAAGACAGGGAGACAGGCAGAAAAAGGAAGACTTAATACTGTCTCATTCATGATAGTTTTCTGTATTTCATTTCCCAACTAATTAACCTTTTGCTGCAGAAAAGTTCTGCGTTAAGAAGCATAGCATAACCATCAAGCAACTCATCATTATTGAAAGACTGTTTCTGATTTAAAGTATTTCCACTCTTTAGAAAAAACACTAAGTTCCAGAAAAATCTTTCTGTTCTCTCATCCCTTAAAAAAATCATACAAGTATGCAGAATTTAAACTCAGAATTATCTTTCTTTTATTTCAGTTTCGACTTGCTAATGCCAAAAATGTTTGTCTCTCAGCAATACAGAAAGACAGCATTTTTCACATCACAAATTGTGAATATATGAAGGGATTTCGTTCAGGCTTCTCATATGTGTTTAACCATGCATAACCTGCACTTTAAAGAAACAGTACTCAAAATGTATAGAAAGCATGTGTGCACACACGGGGTGTCCCTTTCTATAGGCACCCACACACCTTGTTTACATATGAATAAAAAACCTTTTTCCAAAGCTGCTATTAGACTGTGTGTATATATACACATTTATATATATGTGTATATATACATATTTTGCAAGTATACACCCCTTCTTTGTGTATGAGAGCAAACAATACATATAAGATATGTAGATATGCAGTGGTTTTTATTTACTGAAGAAAAGGAATGAGATGAAGTCCCTGTCCCTCATCTGTCTCAGCCCCAGACTGCCCAGAAGTCTTTGCACATGGCCATCATCCCTGCCGTAGCAGAACACTTGGACAGTTGACTCCAAATATATTCTAATTTAAGGAACACATAAGACAAGGCACTCTCAGAACTTACCTCTCCTCAACATACTTCAAAAGCAGCCACTCATAAAAGAGAAATATCTCCTTGCTGAGATGCTTTACTGCTGCTTTAATTTACCTGACAATCTATTTTGATGACTTCCTTAGTGACAGATATTCAAAAACTCCTCAATATGAATATACTTAATTTAAAATCAGTGAGCTAAAAACCTATAAAATGCATAATTTCAATAGTTTGAAAATCATAGTCACTATTATACAGGAAGTTGGTATAACCAGACATGATTATTAAATGGATAACACGTTATGGTTGAAAGATTCCAATAGGCCCATTATGCTGAAAACATTTCTGGAAATTGATCTTTTTTTATTTTTTTTTTCCCCTCCATTTCTGCATTTTTAGAAATGATATTTCTTTTCCACATTTCGAATGCTACATCTAACAGACAAGTGTATTTATGTGCAAATTTCAAAATGATTGAAACCGCCACTTCACGGCCAAAGAACCCTGTTAGTGGCAAGTACCCTAACAACTTGTTCCCAACATCTCTTTTTCTGTGCTCCCAAAGCCCAGCTCCTGGGTGCATCCCATTGTTCCATTGCCCTGCTGGGAAGGACACAACCTATGCACCACCAGTTTGTACACGAAGGAAGGCAGCTTAGAGCAGCTGACACTGTTACTATGCAACGCATATATCATCGTCTGGAGATACTTCTTCAACTGCTGCTAAAGTTACAACGAGGACTTTCCTGGCTTTGAGAGCCAAATCAGGTCTACAGTCGCCTCCAGGGTGTAAAGACATGCACGGGTTTTTAAGGAAGGACAGCTTTAAATACAGCTCTCTAGAAAATCCCTTCTTTATGCAAGGCCTATCATGAGAGGTTATGAGGCAGAAGTTTGGAGATCAGAGCAGGCACACAAAAGACGCAGCAGCATCGAGGCTGTCAGACACAGTGTGAAGCTGGATTGACCATCCTATCCATGACAGATATGCCACAGGAAAAAAAAAAAGGCAGGAATTCTCTTGCCCTCGTGCTGTGCCAGGGCACAGTGACATTGCAACAGCACCAATTGGTGGCAGACGATGCTGTTACAGTTCATCATGTTCCTTAGCCATCCAAGAGATCACATATTTAGTAGAAAGTCCTTGATAATTCATTTTGTTCCATGCAACTGCCTGGGAATCTCCTGCAAATTCACTTTGTGATCCAGTTGGGTTTATTTGATGTTATGGGTTACATTCAGCATCCTGGAAGATGTGAATCCCGCAGTTTGAAGATAGGGTACATATATATTCCATCTTGCAAGCAGTGTCTCTCCCTCAGTATCTAATGAAACCAGTAGGGACTTAAGCATCCTTCAGGATATAGCTCTGTCATTTCTTACTGAAGAAAATGAGATATAAGATGACTGTGAGGAAATAAATTATGCTATTCCTCTAGAAATCTCCGTGAGGATACTGAGGGAATACGCTGACCACAGAATCTGTGTCTGCTGCACTGAAACTCCATAAATGAAAGATTTTGCACCAGTACAGTCAATTGCCAGGTTTCATTATCAAGCTATTTTTTTTTTTAAATAACTGATGCTTGCTATTTTTTTTAATAACTCATGCTTAATGAATGTTAATGAGGAGAACATGTTTCTTCTTCTATTAGAGGCCTCTGAGATCTAGTTTGGAAAGACATCAAAAGGGTAAGTTTTATTTAAAAAAAAATATTAAAAAATGAGGGATTAGCTTCTAAATTATTGTGTTCCACCTTCCTTTAATTGATTCTCTTATTCAGACTTGTTTGAAGTTTGACATCAGAGCCCCAGTGGAAACATAGCCATGGATTAAGTACCAGTTTGACCTATGTGCTGCTGCACAAAATCTTCACTTATCTTGAAGTACATATATAAGTCTTAAAATTCTGACAATAAAGGAAAAAAAAAAGTAGTGAGTGCCACAAAAATAATGAATTCATTAATGAACAATTTTTAAATTATAATTTGAAGTGCATGAGTGTTTATAGACCAATGCATCTCTTGACAGGAAGAATTTGCCTGGATAAATGTGGTCCGTGTAGTTGGCTTTCTTGCTGCTCTTAGGAGGCAGCATGCTCAACAGTGTCAAAGGATTACAAATTAACTTTCAAAGCACAGCGGTCTTGCAAATGTTATATTCAGTATTAATTGCAAGCTCGACTTGTCTTTTGTTAGAATCTTTTGTTTGTTTGTCAAGACAGTTTGAAATGCATACCCAAAATGGTATTTCTGGGTGTTAAACAGAAAAATATGGATGTTAAACAGAAAAATTGGGTTTTTTTCAACCTACAATAAAATAGGTTTTATGTCTTACATAAGTTTAGAGGGATGTTCACACAGTACTTAGCGGTTAGTTAGTAAATCACTTAGAAACGTCTAAATAATTCTTTTTAGGAAATTTATACACCAGGGCCCCTTGGACTAAAAAAATCAAAAAACCAACCAAACAAAAGCAAAAGTCAACCAACAAATGACACCCACACAGTCAATTAATTCTAAGCAAAGTATATAAAATTATTAGTTCTGTTATGGATTAAGTCTAAGCATGACCTAAAATGTACATTTCTGGACAATATATTTGGCTTCTGCCTTCCCTAAAGGATGGAGTGCATCTCCCCTGATGGGGAATTTTCATATTATAAAAGGCAATGTGATCTTGTGGTTCAAGATTCCTCAAGATTCTTCAGAGGGAACACAAGATCTGATTCAGCTTTCTGCCACATTTAGGGAAGCACTGAAAAGAATTCAAAAATCACAAAGAGCGAATCCATTTTCCTTCCTGTGTTCTTTTCTCCCTGAATTGATGTTCTACATCATCTGCTGGGAGACAAATGACTTAAGCGGGCTGAAGTCTCACCCAGTAAACACTGGTACTAATGAGAAAAAGAACCAATTACTTCCATGAACTGGACTGAACCTTTAGCCAAGAAAAGCGCCTGAGCTATTCCTCAAGGATGCTCAAAAGAACACATTGTCATAAGCACTGCTAACACAAGTGCAACCAGATAGCAAAATGTCTTTATAATTAAAGCAGAATTGAGGAAAAACAATGAAAACAGAAGAGATGAGGAAAAGGAAAGTGCAGGAAGGTCAGGAGTTAGTGCTTCGAAGTCAGTTTTCCACAGAAGTGCTAAATAACATTAACACAGAAGCGAAGAGGCAGATAAATGGAGAGGAGAAATCAAAAATAAATTCAATTTTTAAACAACCTTTAGAAAATAGGTGTTTTTCTTCCCTACAGCTTCTGGGATTGTTTGCCTCTTCCAAATTCTATGGTAACTTAGAGCTCTGTATAAGCATTAATGTTTAGGAAGATTATAGCACTCTCACTCTCTCTCTCTCTCAGAGACTTGGTTATATAATTATATAAACTGCAAATATGCAGTGTTCCTTGTACCGTATATTTGTGGAAATAAAATATCAGTCTCTGTTCAGTTCAGGCTTTCAGTGTAAGGCTCTAGAGACAAAATTCACCCTGCGCTGCATCTATATTTGAAGACAGCTCATCGAAACAATCAGGTTTGGCAGTGCCTAAAAACCGCCTGTATCTGTTTCCCCTGCTGCCAGCTCGGTGCATTTCCTTGGGAATCCCATGCCAGAGAGAGAGCAAGGGCAAGGAGTGTGGGGACACAGAGAAAAGGGTGCAAAGAAAAGCCTCTGGAAAAGCCTGCAGGCCCATAACTCAGCTGCCAAACTAACTCCTCTATCATGCCCTCGGGGTTTTGATAGCTGATTAATGATAGTGGAAAATTCTAAATAAATCTGACTATATTATAACTTCATAAAATTTACATACTTGGAAAGTACTCACAATTTGCGGAAGGTCAGACCCTTCTAATTATATCTTGTCTCCAAATGTTCCTCAAATCTTCTGTCAAAATGCTTGGAATTTTTTTTTTTCCTTGCCTGTTTGTTCATCTGCTTAGAGTAGGCAATCATCTAGAAAGCATTTTTCATGTTGTGTATTTCAGACAGCATCCTCCCAAGAAATTGCTTTGAGTCATGGAAAGGTCATCTATGGGAGTACAGAAATCTAAATTAGTGAGAAAATTACTGGACTTTATATTTACTCACATATTGACTTTTAACACATACTTTAAGGTTGAAAGAATTTTGTGCATAGATATGAACTAAAATCAAATGTGCTGATAGTTAATTTTAAACTGCAACATGCATCTTACTGACTAGCACTCCAAATTAATTAATTGTAGATACAGTAATAGTTGTCCACAGGTCTATGTGCAAATCCACTCAATATTTTACTGCCTCAGTTTTTAAGGTCAGTATAAGTGTTATTTCATTGAAAAGATGAGTAAAAATGAATTAAATAATTAGAAATGTATTTAACTTTCAAGTCTAGATAGCATCCAATTTGCAACAGCTTCATCAAATAACTTAGAACCTAAAATAAAAAATCTAAAAGGGACTTGGTAGAATTATAGTGTGTTCATATCTGGCCCAATATGTGTGATTAGTCCATAGCTGCTCCCTTTTCCAAACTGATCAAGTATTTTGACATTTTCATTTACAAATAGGTAGCTTGAATTATAAGGTCCTGCGCCCAACAGTTCTGAATTAAATCTGGTTTAAAAACAGTTTAGCAAACTTCCACTCCAAAAGAGCCATGGAGAGATTGAATTATATATATACACACTTAATTAGACTTTTCATCCATTAGGAATATGAAGAACATGTGTGTCAGATAACTGCAAATTCTCTAGCGAAGCCAGCAAATAGTATAGGACAAAGTCATGTCAGCTTCTAATGAGAGAAACAGTCCTGTCAAGGCTCTTTTACCTCCAGGGAAACAGAATGCTAACATATTACCTATTCTTCTTTCGAATTATCAAGTTTAAATTTCTTTTACCTCAGTGAAATCACATTGAGTTCATTATAATCTAATTCCCTGATCCAGAACCACTTAACTTACTCTTAAATTAATGCTGATACCATGCATATACTTAATCGTGTCTACATTTTTCTTTTATGGAAAAACCAAAGGATGTTCTGGCATTGTAAGCTGCATATCAAATGCAAAAAATCCACTATGTGACATTGCTTTCTCTCTACTATATTTTTTCCGAACCGCAAGGTTTTCATAACTACGTAAGTAGAATTTTGTTGTTGCTGAAACACAGGGGTTCATGCTTTTTCCCCACATCCTTTCCTCCACACGCATTATGCTGTATATATCTCTAAACAGTTTTTTCACAGAGTTATCTCAGCTGAACAAAATCTCAGCACCTAAATCTTTGATGAATGTATCACTAAATAGATTGAAAAGGAAATGATATGCTGATGTGGATTGCAAAGTCATATGGAATTCCTCAGAGAGGATTTTTTTCTACACGGCAAACCTTAGTAAAAATATTGCAAGATATTAAATTTTTAGGAATGATTTTTTCAAATATGGGCACTATGAAAAGAGTTTCCTTTTTTGGTAGCATTCCCAGATATGCTTTTTCCTCAGTAAAAAACATCCCACCTTCAATCACTGCTGTGAATTTTTTTGCCTTTTTTTTTTCTGTTGAATGTATATCTGAAAAAAGGGCTGGATTCTGACCAGGTTTAAGCTAGAATTTTTTAGAGCAACCCCACTAAAATCAGTGGAGCTTTCCATCATGTGTCTGGAAGTCAATCTGTTTCTTTCAAACTCTTCTTTAAGGGGTGATGAGAATGTCCTTATTTCTGGTGAGGTTTTATTTTTTTAAAAATAAATATCACTTGGTTATGCCTGGTGTAATGAAAGACATCTGAACTAGATGATATCATTTGATATAATTATTTAAAATACTGCTGTTGCTTATGGAGTAGCAAGGATGTGTCTCTGCCTTAAAAATCATGGTAAAGTGCTTCATGTAAAGTTTCGTGCTGCTCTGTCCTAAACTGTTACCCCAAGGGCTGAACAGGGTTTCAAGGCGGCTCAGGTAGCTCCTCCCTGTATTGCAGTCACTGCTGTGTAGGTACAGCTTGTGACAGGTTCCCTGGTTTTGATTTTGTCACATACAGAGCTGCAGGAGCTGCTAAAATCTTCTCAAGACTTCCAGAACGCTGTGTAGGATATCTCTCATACATACCATCATGTGGGTGTTTACTGAGCATGACATAGCTTCAAACCATCAGCGTCTTTTATCCCCTACGCAGTCTGAAGGCGTTTGACAATGCCTTCCTCTTGCAAATGTGAGAAAAGAGAGACTTCTCTGTGCTCTCCAAGTCTTTAGCCACGGATTAATCACCCCAGTACAGAGACAACTACAATATTCTCATTAAGTATACTTTTCTTTATCCTACAACAAGAAAAAAAAAAAAATTCCAGCTACTTGTATTCATCCAAGGAGCAGTTTCTACAAAAGGCAGTTGGTTTCAAGATCTGAGTCTTTTCTCATACTCATTTTATTCTGAAACAGTCAGAATGTTTAAGTGACTTTTCCAAAATTAAATCCAAGACCAGCTGACAACTTTGTCTTTCTTATATTATAAATTAATTCTTGCAAATAAAAATCCTGTCAGGTTAAGCAAGATTAGAACTCCTTAACTTTATGTTGTCTCCCTCTCTTGTGTTTTGGGATCAGTGGGCAGTTGTGAACCACATTGTGAAGCACCCACTTTACACCTGTAAAGCCTTGGTGCTTGAGGATCTGACTGTGGGGCGAGAACCTCCTCAGCACAATTTGTGTACACTTGCCCCTATACCAAGAGCTTTTATTCAGTCACAGACTTCCTGAAATCCTTTACACTAGCTTAAAATTTCTATTAATTTGCACACTTTTTATCGTTGAATAGATGTCTATATATACACGTGTAAGCCTGGAAAATGCTGTATCATGTTCCAGCCCTCAGAACATCTTTCTTACATAAAAGTTACATCCTGGCTTGAAAGCTTCCTTGGAAATGCTTAGATTCATTGTATTATTATAAAAGTGCACAGTTTTGTTAGGATGCAAGGATTTCTGGCTGCATATTAATTTTGCTGTAAAGTGCACTGAGATGATAAGCTTCCAGCAACTCAGTCCAACTCAATTATCTGCATCCTTCCAGGTGGAGACATCAGGACTTTATGCCATTTTTGTCATTTCACTATTTTACAGCTCAAACTTCTACATGGAGCCAGAGCAATCTAAAATTTTAAATGTCTATTAAACTTCCCACCCCTCTGGCAACCAACATGGCAGCTGCTCTACTGCAGCAAGAAAAATTTGCCCTGTTGGAGATGAACTTTCGGAAAATGAACTGATCCTTGTATACCAAAACTTGCTTTAAACCTGTACCAGAACAACCTAAGTTTTGATCTGTGCATGCTTGGCCCAAGTCATGCAGCCTCATGTCACTTTCACCTTTACTTAAAGGCTACACAAATGAAGGTGGAACTTCTTCCTCGGAAAAACACCTTTGTGCTTTAGCTGCATTTCCCTCAAGGCTGTCTCCAGGAGGCAAGAACAATCTGAGGAGCAGACTTTCCAGCTCAAAATGAAATAACTGGAGAATGAGACGGCTTCTCTTGTGAAGACAACTTTTTTCAAGTCTTTTCTCTGATGTTGATGCTACCAGATCTCTATGCCCTGGGATATGCTGACAGAAGTTGGCATATGAAAGAGCGGAATCAATACCAAAATAAACCCTAATGCCCCAAATTTCAGTTGCACTCACTACTTATTAAAAAAAGATTCTTCAGGATGACAAGTTTTTAACCACTGCATTAAAAACATCCAGTAAAATCTATCTTACCATGTACATAATGACACAGTCACAGGATTTTACACAGAGAAATGCTAAAAAATCCATGCATACATTATGTTTGGTAATTTAAAATATCCTCATGTTATCCTAAGAGACAGAGTTTAAACTTTAGAAGAGTAGTGACTCAGGTGATCCACCTCACATTTTGCACAGCTTGGGTGCAAACTACGCCTTTAGACAGCTTGTGATACGACAAATGCAACGTACATTTTCTTCCTTGAGGCCACTTTAAAAGAAAACTAGAGTGGGATATTTTTAGAAGTTTATTTCCCTGAAAGATCAGATAGTAATCTCCACTCTTCCTTTATATATACTGTTCTCTAAAAGTGAAATATACTTTAAGAACCACACAGTATTTCAGTGTCAAATATAACTATTAGCAGATATACTGAGAGAAAAATCCACTAATTGCAAAAAGATAATTAAAAAAATTTGGAAGGATCCAGAGACTTTTGCATTCAAGTCCCAAAATTACCCCTACTTCCAAAGATATAAAACCTAAGTTTTATTTCCACATACACTCTCCAGTTTATCAACTAGATAATAATTTTATTTCTGGTAAATTAGTAATTGGAGAATGAAGATTGAGATTCAGGATCCACAATCAGTTGTCCAATAAACCTGAGGTGTTGACATAGGAAAGTTTTTCATCTCATTTTCACTTCTTTTTATTAACATTTTCTTGAATTTATTGTTGGTTTTATATACTATAGAAGCCTCTAATGGGAGAAATGCACTAGTACTATTTCTAGAAATGGGGTATCTAAGGTCACAAGGAAAAAAAGCAGTTTCCATCTATGATAATTACCAGGTCTCATTCAAATATTATTGTAATTTATGGAGTAATGTCTAAGTGAGGTAATTAATTGATAAAAGATGTTTTCCTAGAAAGGCAAAATAATCAATACACTTCAGCACCAATGTGCTACATTCACTACAATACATTACAAACTAATGCTTCTGGGTCCCATTTGTCCCGAACTTCAGCAATACATAAACATTAGGCCAAACTTACAATGTGCCTATAGTAAACAAACCTTATTTAGGAGGATAAATTCAAACCTGACTTTCAGCTGTTCATCCTGTCAAAATTCATGGTCCCAACTAGCATTTGTTATGTGATAATGCTCATTTTGTTATATTTATTCCTTTGTCAAATACTGAGATTTCAGTGTAACAACAGCTCAGGAAGCCCCTCACTGCAGCTGCTCTTGTCACACACAGGGTCACAGCATTTACACACCGGTGCCTTTAGGCAAGAATCTGAGTGCACTTATCAGCATTTCCTAAGGCACTTGTGTTAGTAAGACAAAGTAGGAACTTGAAGAATCACTGTAAAGGGTGCTTCAAAGAGGTACAGGAAGCTTGATTGTCACTTTAGGAAATGATGAACCCTTTAGAATACACAGGTCACGTGAGAAATTCTTCAAGGCTAGCAAGACTCTTTAAAAACCTGGTTATACTGCATTAATGCTAATCAATTAGTTCTTAACAAGCACAGTACAAAACCCAGCTCAGCTCTGGCAGGTGGCAAGGTGATAGGAAAAGAGTTTTGCTGAAGGGCCCTTCTGGCATACAGGGTCAGGTAGAAAAAAACTTTAAAAAACTCTGGGAAAGGTAGTAGAGGCGATGTGAGCACCTTAGGCGAGATAGAAAAAAAGACAACCTGGCCAGAGGTAAGTGTTAGAGAACTACAATGTGCACAGAGGAAGAGCAGCAGGGCAAAAAAATCTCCCTGGTGGAAGGTCTCAATAAATTAGTAAGGCAGTAGTTTTGGCAGCTAACTTTCAGAAGGTTCGAAGTAAAGTAGTACTGACTCAAGGGAGAAGGGCACAAATTGTGTTTGTAATAGTTAGAAAAGAAAATAATGATTAACTTGAAAAGATTTTTTTGGGGGGTGGTCGGATACAGACCAAAAAATACAAAGAACATCTTCCAGGTTACATGCAGAGTAAGACCAAAAAAATGGCCCACCTAGTGGATGAGGGAAAGGCTGTGGGTGCTGTCTCTCTAGACTTTAGTAAAGCCTTTGACACCATTTTCCACAGCATTCTCTGGAAAAACTGGCTTTTTATGACTTGGACATGTGCACTGCTCACTGTCTAAAACACTCTCTAGATGGCTAGGCCAGAGTCATGGAAAATGAAGTTACATACAGCTGGCTGCTGGACACAAGAGGTGTCAGTGGCTCAGTTTAGGGGTCAGCTGCGTTTAACATCTTTATCGATGACCTGGATGAGGGGAGCAAGTGTGCCCTTGATGCCTTAGGTTTTAACTTTTATATTTTCCAAATCCTGGGCTGACTGGTGTGTAACTCTGAAGTTCCTTGTGGCCTGTGAGCTGCTGTTCTCTCCTGCTGGTCAGACATAACAAACCTCTGCAGGTTCCCACTCCAAGGACACCAGGCCCAAAATGTGTCAACTAAAAGCCTCTAAAGGGGGGGGAAACTTGGGGTAATTCCATCATGAACCTGAGGTTATAATTGGAGAATTAACCCTGATATGCAAATGAACCAAACTTATAAAAGTGTGAAGAACCCGTGAGCCAGGGTCCATCTGGGGTGTCCATCTGGGGTGTACCCTCTGGACTGCCCAGGGTGCACCTTTGAAGGCCCTTCAAATAAATACCTTCCTTTATTCTCTTATTCTTGTTTGGTCTCTGTGTTTTAGGTGGCCACATAAGGCATCACCCTCAGTCAGTTTGCAGACGACAAAAAGTTGGATGGGAGTGCTGATCTGCTGGAGGGTAGGAAGGCTCTGCAGAGGGATCAGGGCAGGCTGGATTGATGGGCCAAGGTCAATTGTATGAGGGCCAACAAGGTGAAATGCTGAGTCCTGTGCTTAGGCACAACAAGCCCATGCAGTTCTCCAGGCTGGGGCAGAGTGGCTGGAAAGCTGCCCAGTGGGAAACAGTCTGGGCGTGGTGGTGGACGGCAGCTGAACAGGAGCCAGCAGTGCCTGAGTGGCCAAGAAGGCCAATGGCACCTGGCCTGGATCAGGAATAGTGTGGCCAGCAGGACCAGGGCAGTGATTGTCCCCCTGTACTCAGCACTAGTACAACACTTCAACGCAGACACTGAGGTGCTGGAGAGAGTCCAGAGAAGGGCAACAGAGCTGGAGAAGAGTGTGGAGCACAAGTTGCTGAGGGAACTGGAGTTTGAAGAAAAGGAGGCTCAGGAGAGACCTTATTCCTCTCTACAGCTCCCTGAAAGGAGGCTGTAACAAGGTGGAGGTCAGCCTTTTCTCCCAGGTAATCTCCCTGATAGGATGACAGGAAATGGCCTCAGGTTGTGCCAGGGAATGTTCAGATTCAATATTAGGAAAAATTTCTTCATGGAAAAGGTGGTCAAGCAGTGCAACAGGGTGCCCAGGCAAGTGGCTGACTCATTGACCCTGGAGGTATTCAAAATACATGTAAATGTGGTGCTTAGGGTCATGGTTTAGTGGTGGGCTTGGCAGTGCTGGGTCAATGGTTGGACTGCAGGATATTAGAGGTGTTTTCCAACCTAAACAATTCTGTGCATCTATGACAGGATGCTTAAAATGGCTTAAGAAGTCATAAAGGAACAAGTTGGGATATTTTGGAAAGTTGAGACATTTTATCCATTCAAGTCTTGGCTAAATTAAATTTAAAAAATCTATGGACTACAGAAAAAGATTATTGTAAGTCACCAGGAACATGAAGGGGTGATTTTTTTGGGCACTGTAAACAGTTGGTAAGAGAAAGAGCAAAAACTGTGTGTAGAGAACAGGTGACACGCAGCAGAAAGAGTCGCCTCAATTCTGCAGTGAGAGAAACTAAAACCACATCATCTACTGGCAAAGTGCTTCAACCCTTGAAATATTCTTTGTTTCTATTAAATTTAAATATGCATTTGTAAGCTCTAATGATCTGTGTGAAAAGAGCAGAAACTTTGGTGTGCACCCCTATGTAACAGAAGCCCAGGTAGGAGGGGGAAGGATTCTCCTCCTTCTTTCAGTGCTTGTCTGGGGTGAAAATCTTCCAAAAAAAGACATGAAAAAAAAAATTAAATTACAGTACTTTTGCTGCAACAATGACCCTGTAAGAATTTTTGAAGGAGAGTAGCTAGACTTAATACAGTTACAAATCTGGTAGTTATATTAAGAAAAATATTACTCCCCTCCTGGAATAGGAATGTCCACGTGGAAGACATACAATTGAATAATCATTCCATGTAGACTGCTTCCATAATCATACAGAGATCATGGGACGTGTACATGCAGGACCTAACAGAGGGGATTGTCTTTCAGTCCTGGCAGTCAAGGGGTCAAAGCAGAAAAGAACTAAAAAAAGATTAATTAGAAGATTACATATAAAAGTTACCAAAGTACAAAAACATAGAGCTGAAAATAAATGGATTCATTCAGATGCCAGGTGATTTTTAGAGTTTCAGTAATCATTCCTCATATTAGAATCTCCCTTAAACTGGAGAACTGACTTACAGGATGATTTGAGTGTGTCAATATCACAAAGGACATCCTAGCTAGCCTTTGTTGGAAATATAGGGGATTTGTGAGATACGAATTTGTCTTTGAAAGCAAAAGATTTAAAATTAATCACTTAATCACATATTTTTTAGTTAGTGTTAATGATCCTTTCACTTTTGTAATCTGTTATACCGAATGTAAACATATTTAACAAAACATTTAAAATTTCATTCTGAAAGGCAGAATTTCAATATTCAGTAATAAAACAATATAACTGCAACAAATACACGTTCTGAGCTTTCCAGTCATGGGCCACAATATAAATATTCTCAGACTGCTGTACTACTCCATTAAATGTGCACTGAAAGAAAAAATTGCACTTGGGTCAAAACAATATCTAGTGTAATAAAACTTCCCACTTTAGGCTACTGTCCAGTAACATTAAGTAATAAAATCACCAATTTATAGTGATTATCTATGCTCACATATTTTTAAATATCTTTTATATTCTCTGGGAAATCTAATGTTTTCTAGATAATATGCCTCTTGAGCAATGAAATACTTAAGAAAACAAATGCTTTTCTGCTCAGGACAGAAACTGTTGTCATTTAGAGAAGCTTCAAGTATTTGAAATCAAAAGCTTTTATTAACGAATGTTGGTTGGAATTTAGTGATTGTTCATTATTTGTGAATTTCACAATTATACGTTTGGAGTTGGAAAAACACAGAAGGAGCTGATTTCTTTAGATTGCCTTATAATCAGCAAAAACTCTCTAAAACTGAATGAAGAACTTATACTGATAAGATACCAGCTCGGTGTTTGGCAAACTTAACATTTATTTTCTGCTACAATTTTCTTTTACATGCATGAAAATATAATTTAAGGCAGAATCCTGATTCCACTGACATCGATGGCAAACTTTCATGGACCTATTGAAGACCAAGCTCCATTTACATTTGCTGTTTGATTTTTGTGAGCAAAATCGAAACAGGACGTCACACTCTTTCTATTTCCTATTTAAATTGCAAGAACCGTAGTGCATGGGCTGTCTTTTGGACACAATGCAATCTTAAGTACTTTAAATGTATTTTTTTACTTTCTTCTCTTTACCTTCTTGATTTGCACACTTTTCAGAACAGATAGATATATATTGTGTTTAGTTAATAAAGATATAGGCAACCTATTCAATATTTATTTTTCACACACAGGTTTTGATGTGTCTCCTCCTCGATGCACACGTATGTTATCAGTGTCCGGTCACACGGATCCAGATCCTCATTTTAACTTCTAAGACCTACTGAAATGTGCAGGTGCAAACAAACCTGAGGTGATCTGCCTAAAGACTAGGCCAGAAATGAGGTACCTCCACTACTCACAGCAGAGAGCTGCCAGAGCACGCCCCAACAATTACCCAATCTGAAATATGTTCAGTTTACAGCTGCGTGTCCCCTGAATCCACTTCACCCTGTCTCCAAACACATCCACCTACCTCTAAATTCTTTCTTGTAGTCATGACCTTCAGTATTACTATAAATGATAATACTCAATTCCATTAGCAGAATATAATATTCACATATTTCCTGACTCACATTTTTCCCCTCTGTTTGACATTATTTAAAAATAACTTGCATTTATTGCATTTTCCTGTGCAATGAAAAGGAACCTTTTCCTGACAGTTTAAATAGAGAATTACATCCAGTGCTACTATGGAATCTTTCTATATGGTCTCTGCTATTTCAGTCTAAATACATTCCATAATCTTTACAATTAAAAGTTTAATAATGACTGTTTTATTTTTTAATATTTTTTTCCTCACCAAAATTAGAGACTAGTCTTTTGTTGCTTTTCCTCCTTTAAGTAAAGAGGAGGTAGGTAAGAACTGTGGGATTGATTTCTTCTACAGGCCTGCATAGATTATTTTATTATTTCGTTATGTTTACAGGTTTGAGGAAGTGAAGCATAATGACCACAAAAACACTCTGCGGTCTTAATGTATGTCATCTGTCTAATGCCCCCAAGAAAAAGATATCACATGCTATATATTTAAACCTGCTTCTCCAAAGAGGTTGCTGTTTTGTCGTTCTAAATTTTGAAAAATCACAGGAGGTATGTTCACAAAGCCCATTAACAAATAAGGTTTGTGCTCACACTTCCTGCACACTGTTTTGAAAATTGGTCCCTAAGGGCCTAATTAGCCATTATGCACTTTTCCTACTGGAAAAGGAGAAGGAACTTTTATGCTTAAAATAACTTAGCAACCAAAATCTTCCAGAAGACTTAATCTCAGTCAGTATCTCACCTCCAAATTAAGGGAATCCCACAGGGCTCCATGCCAGTATCCAGTGAAAGGACCACACAGAATTACCCCACCAGACATCAGTATTTGTCATCTGCATAAAAAGCCGGAAAATTGTCATGTCTTAATCTTGATAGATGCCGAGTTCTCTTAACTTATGTTGAAATTAGAGGTGCAAAAGGAAAAGCTGGATCCCTCAAAAGAATGAGCTGAAAGTGCAGATGATTGTGTAGAACACTGGGATACAAGGAGATGCCAAAGCGTATGAGGGCAGAAAAGTGCGCTATGATTATAAGGACTTGGATGCTTCGCTTTAAGACCTCCATGAACACAGCAATGGGCATCCTAATTATTTTCTTCTCTCAAGCACGCTACTAATTTGTCCACAGCATTTAGCAATCAAGTGGCATTTAGCAAACGAGTGCTCAGCTCTACATAAAACAAGTGACGTCCCTCACTGAAATGTTTACGTGTGGGGAGCTCCTTGTTAGAAAATTACTCATATGCATGGGACAGCACTTTTCCTGGTCTTCAATATCCTCTTACTCCCACTGGCTTGCACTTTTGCTTTGCCCTGTTGAACCATGAAATGACCTGCAGAGGTGCTTTCCACGAATGCCAAGATTCTTGCCCTTCACAGATACCATCTACAATTTTGGAGGCAGAATCCTCCAATTTGGAATTGCTCTAAGTCAGTTATCTTCCTAAAAGTAAATTTTTCCACACTGTCTTGGAATCCGATTATCTGTCTGACTTTGGGATGTGTACAACCCACTCAGAAGAAAAATAAAATTAAAAACATGTCATTTAAAAAGTAAGTTCAGTGCTTAATTCTCATAGTATGTTTTTCAGAAAACAAATAAACAGCAAATTTTTGTTGTGATATAGACTTCATAGGTAATATTAGAGCACTTTAAAACTATTGTAGAATGAAAATAATTACAAACAAGTTGTTCTGCGAGGAAAAAAATTCCTTTCTGAAAAAGTTCGAATTAAGTGTTTTGGCCTTAGGAATGTTAAAAAATATCTGAAAAAAAAAAATCTGCCAAAATTTGTATATTTCTTAGAAATTTTTTACTTTCAACAAATCATCATTTTCCATAGACTGTTTTGGGGAAAATTTTAATGAACGAAATTGTGTGCAGCATATCTAGTGTGATACCAAGAAATATGAACATCTATCTTTATCTGAAGGTGAGTGTTCCTAGAGGATAGATTCAAGAAAAACTATATAAAGCAGTGTAGCCTTTTCCATTTTCAAGGCTAAACCTTTCTTTTGACCAAGAGGTTGACCAGCAGAATTTTAGAGAAAGAGACATATGAAAATAATTATTTTGAGTGGTTTAATTGGAAGTCAACAGTAGCTGAAACGGCAGATGAATTATATGTTTTATAGCGTGGTTGTAGTTAAACAGAAGACTTGGTGAATACAGATTCGTAGTGACATCTAAAGACACTAAATGATTAATTACTGTTAATAGCAATGGAAATGTTCAAAGAATAAATGACTCGGGTTTTTTTATTTCCATAATCACACAGAAAAATTCTTAGAGTAGCACTGAGGTAGCACAACCATGTCACTACAAAATGCAAATGAGTTATATGTGATCACCCAAATATGACTATCTCACTCTCAGCATTTCACAACAATTTATTTTTTTGATTAAATCACGTTAAAATGAAGAGCAGCCATTCTGAGTGCAAGTATTTTTGAGTAAGGTTAAAAGATTATGACAGAACAGAATTGAAGCATAATCCATTACCAATTTATTTCCATTTTTGACTCATCCATAATAGATATAAATCTGGTATTTTGTGATAATGGTTGCAAAAGGTACTCTGTGTTCATTTGTAAAACACGTTGGGAAAAAATATCAGCGATAAAGACGTTTTCTCTTGGTTTCTTGATAATTAATGTTTCTTCTACATATCATCCAAGCTAAATTTATCCCTTGGTATTTCCACCAATTTCAACAGAGTTCAGGCATGTAGAACTTCAGTATTTTTCTTTTTTTTTAATAAGGAATTTTATTCTAATGCCAATGCTATATGTTATTATTGCTGTGAGAGCAAGCAAAGCAGAGGGAGAGATACCACCACCACAGAGTGGAATTACATGTCCTATAAGCACTAGAGGAGTAAAGGGCAGTCTGGTTTTCCTAATAGAAATGCATATCACATAAAATATACAGAGCAGCATTTTACTAGATCTTACATACCTTTCTATTTAATTTCAGACTAACTTCACATTTTATATTCTATAACTAGCAAGGGTTTTAAATAACTTGCACTTATTTTGTGTTTTGCAATTATAATAAGGTTGGGTAATTATACAGAGGGAATTTTTGCCATTTATTTCTAATTTGAAACTTTCCCAAAAGCATGGAATCCAAATAAAGTATTTGCAATTCTAAAAGAAGAGGAAATAGCTATTTATAAATAGGCAAAAATGATCAGTCTCTTATCAACCTGCTATCATTTTAAGAAAGCACCATACTCGCGTAAAACAGTAAAAAATGGAGTAAATTTCAGCAGTATTAAATGAAAAAAAAAGGTATTAAAATATGTTAAATATGTATAACATATATAAGACAGTGGCAGCAAAAGATGCTGAAGGGTTGGCAACTTGAACCTACCTTTTCTCTACTCCTTCTCTCATTCCTAAAGTGAATAGAATAATTATTTGACCAAAAATATTCAGAGAATGGAGAAGGGATGTCAGTATAGCGGGTTTGGGTTGGTTACGCACTAAACACCAACAAACTATTTGTTAACTTGCCTCTGCCATGGATAAGCAGAAAAGGGGAACCAAAAATCCACTTTTTGTGAGGTGAAGTAAGGATTATTGAGGAAAAAACGGAAGAGCTTCAAGGCAAAACAGGCTCAAACTTAACAATCTAAAGAGGATTTATTACTAACAGAAGTAAAAGAAAAAAGAAATTATGGGGAATTAAAGCAAGCTTCCAGAACAATCCCTTATTTCCAGTACCTCCTCCTTCCAACCCTCCAATATGCACAAGGAAAACAAAACATGAGGTTTGGTCAGTGCATTCATTTCTTAAGAGTCTTTCTTTAAGGAAAAGAGTTCCTTTTCTGTGTGTGCCATGGGACTCTCTCCACAGAAGAGAGTCCTCAGTGAACTTCTTCAGTGTGGTCCTGAGCTTCCATAAGCAATAGCCCCGCCCAAATCTGTTGCAGTGGAAGAATATCTCTCCCATGAATTTTGTAGTTTCCCACACTGCCTTTCATGGGTCAAAACCAGTCATGGGGTTTTAGTCTTTTTTAAGGATGAGTTCTCTCAGCCTGAAAGCAAAAATGTCTCTTCTTCAACTTTTAGGAGCCTCTCACAACATCCAGAAGCTCTGGCACTTTATCTCGGGCGACTTCTCAGACTGGGACACCTTTTCACGGGCTGCACGTGAACTTCTTACATCCTCCCATGCACTTTAATGAATTACAGAGAAAACAGTTTGCATGTTACAGTCTTTGCCACGGCTCACATGAAGGATTTCAGTTCTAGCGTTGGAGAACAGTGCTTTCTCTCCTTCCCTTCCCCACTGACCTCGGTGTCACCGCCACGTTGATTCCCGCACGTGATCTCACTTTCTTTCTTCTCTAACTTGGAAAGGAGTATCTGCAAAGCTGCAGCTGAAGAAATGATGTTATCTAGGTTTTGTATCAGGAAAATACTTACCATATCCTTCGTTTGCCGGCTGTGTGGTGTTTCTTTCCCTTTCAGCGTGAACTGGGCCAGCTGCCGTGAAGGCCCTGCCGGTTCCGTGCTTTAGATGACTCTCAGCTGCGGGGCAGCCCTCGGTTGTTTCTTTGGCTACCTGTGGCTTCTGGGATTGCTCCCCAGTGACCTGGGCTCCCGCGCTGGGGGAGGCTTGGGCTGAGCCCGGGCCCGCTCCTCTCTGTGGGCATGCAGAAAGTGAGAACTAAAACTCCCGCGTGCGGGTGCTGGCAAATACGCGCATCGCAGAGGCGTTACCGGCTTTCTCATTGGTTTAACAACCTGTCCATCTAACCAAGTTTTAAACCCATAAAAGTCAGTTATTCAAAAAGCCTTATATCTGTGATGGTCCAACCAAATCTGGGCAGTTACCAAAGGACAGGCACAGTTAGTTGTACTTTGGCATAGAGTTCTTACTTTGAAAATTGGAAAGTGCAAGTCTGATAAATTATATTCTTTTTTTAAAACCTCAGCTCTTACACTAAAATGCTTGGATAGCTAGGAGACCTAATTCGAAAAAGCACTATAAAATTAATCACATATGACTGCTAGATTTTTTGATGTAGTTTTGGGTTTTTAAAAAAATTTTAACTATTTATAGGGAAATTGTAGCTTAAAGTATGTTTTGGACAGTATTTGGAAGAGCACAAAGAACTTGAGATAAATTGGAGGAGATGTCTTTAAAACTTCAATAGTTTTGTCTACCATGACCAAATATGACAAAATCCTTAGATTTACAGTATTTTAAAAAGGCTATATTACTACCTAAAGCCTTGGATAGTTGCCTCATCTTTTTGCTGTAACAATCTGGATAAATGAATAATGAACCTGCCCCTTAATGACTAAACAAAATGTGTTTAGGAAGGAAAATTAATTACGAAGGTAGTTTCCAAAACAAAAAAAATTAAAATCCAGCTGTTTGCAATACATCGCAGTAGTGCCAAGCTTCTGGCTGGGAAATGTCCAACAGGCTGTAACTTAGGTAAGAAAACTGCTGTCCATTCTCTTCTCTAATTTTTCCCACCATTTGACTTGCCTTTGGGAAATTCTTATAGATAGAGCATAAAGCAGAAAGGTGCACAGCACGTTTTTGGCTCATAGGATATAGAAAATGGATATTGACCTTTCTAATGGGGTAACTCAGATTCAGGAGACAAATAAACCAATAAACAGGGCAGAGCCACTGTTTCTGGCTATAGCAAAACAGTATGAAAAATTTAGCTAGAAAGACATCCGTTCTTGTGAGCCGTTGATCCAGGATAAGGGAGGATTGTTTTTCTTTGGGGGCAGTGGGTTTTTTCATATGTTTGTCTGAGCATGTCTCAAGTTTAGCATAGGCTGTGCAAAGTACTTGGGTTCTGTGAAGTAAGGTTAACTCAGTTATGAATGTGCCCTTACTTACTCAATATCTATGGTTGTAAGGTTAATTATTACAAATTATACGGCGCCCAGAACCTAAATTCTAGAGGAAAGTATAAATTCAAACAAATTAATTTTACTTCTACCAAATCTAGAAGCAATTTTTATCTGTATTCAAATTATGCGCTTTTAAAGGTATGCATCATCTCCTAGGACTCAGAAACTGATTCAGGTGCTTGTTAAACAGTAAGCCTAATTGATAACTTTCACTGTTTCCCTTATCATTTTGGAATAAACCACTTGACANAAAAAAAAAAAAAGGAAAGCTGTGAACACCTTGACCTGCTCAGCAATTGTTTGCCCTCCCAAAAGTCAGGATGCAATATGAGCTATAGGAAGATCACACGGTTCTCTTACCCTTTTAATGATGCAAGAAGTGTGCCAAGCGCTGCATTCCAGAGTTGTCATCCACAGTGAGACAAGGTCTTTAATACATGGCATCTGGCCTCCTGCCTCGTTTCCTATGCTCCCTGAATAGCAGATGGACCTCAACGCCACAAGCGTGACTAAGTCACTGCAACACCCCCTTAGAAATTATGCAGGGGTTAGTACATGCCCTCCAAAAGTGAAGCTGAAGAAGCCTCCTGTGGAGCAGAGGGGAATATTATTTGTAGTTCTAGACCTGAGCATTAATCACAACAAGGTCAGACACATGAACAAACCCTATACATTTAAATGATTCAAAGCTATTAATCTGAGCTTGTAATACTATGTTTTCACCATGGCTATCCATGCTTTCCCTCTCACAGTTTGTCACACTTGTAGGCTTGTTTTATCTTTGAATACCAGTCCTTGCCAGCAGTAATAGGTTTTCTCCATATGATTGTACAGCATCTCCCACAAGGAATTTCTAATGCTGACTGGGCGGGTGGGTCACTACCTATAAATTTGGTTTGCATAGCACAAAAGGTTGAAGGAAATGAAAATAAAAGCAACAACCATTCTCAGTAAAGGTCATCTGAAAACTCATACGAAGAATTCAAAGTAAAACGTTAAAAAAATAAAATCAGATTTTGATAGAAACCTTTTTTTCTCACAAAATATTCCCTCAACTCAGGTGAAAGCAGAAGCTTTTTTTTCCTGACCAAATGTCCATTAAAATAGCAATCACTGACTGAAAACAAGCTCAGATGGAATTGTTTGAGTAGCTGCAGCCAACCTTCTTTGCATTTTACCATGTACAAACAAAGTACATACCTCATGCGCTTCAGAGTGGTACAGAAAGGGAGAATCAAACAATGTGGTTTGGAAATTTGGAAATGTAGACTCTCACAAACATGACCATCTATCAATATTGTACATTTTATTTGAGTATGGTGAATAAAAAAGGCACTAATATGTCGCTAGGATTAGTTCTCAGTCTGTAGAAAAAAGGCCATTTTTGATGCTGAAGGACTGAGTGATTGAGGGGATTAGTGACCACTAAAAGCAACAAAAAACAGTTCATTTGACTATTCTGAAGATCAGATAAGGTTAATAAATGGTCTTAGCATAGTTCTCAAAGTGCAAGAACCCACACCATAAAACTGTTAACATTAATTGATACTTTTACAGGTAGTCTCAGCTGAAAGGTCACACGACGGGAACACTTCCAGATCTGAAGCACATCGCAGAGGCCTGAAGCTTTTACACATTCTGCCTTTGCTGTGTCCTGCCAGAGCTAGAGGTTTTATTCTCAAGGACTGTTCATTTGGAACTTTCTGTGAGCACTAAAACTTAAAAATATTTGCTAGTCTCTTCTACCTATAAATCTAAAAATAGAAACTTGGAAGGAAAAAGTCATTAAAATTTACCGTTGGCTTCTACTTTTAAGGGAAAGTATAACCAACAGAGAGTGGGAGGTGGATGAGTAATCCTGGTACCTATTCTATATTTCAGCTCTCTACATCCTTTATTGTTTGCCTAGCTGTTGCATAAATTCAGGAATTTACTATCTTCAAAAGTATATATCAACACGATATATATAGCACAGTACATACCAACTACTGAATTGTGTGAGCAACATAAACAAAAGGCCAGGTTCTTCTCTGGTGCCCCTGAATGCAACCTGGTGTGCTCTCAGAACTCTGAAACCCACCTGATATCAGACTTCAAATCACAGGAGCATCAGTCCTTTATGACATTAATTTAGGACAAGACTGTTTCTGTTATTCTAAATATTTCCCCTAAAATAGGCAGCCTGGGAGCGGTGCCTGTAGGAACTGAATACAGATTTCAGCATCCCTCCTCCTGTCCTTATGGGAGGCTGCAGCCTGCACACGCACATGTGTTCTCTCCGTGTGGGCAGCAGTCCCACCCGTGGAGCAGCCTCCTTTCACACACCAACCCACCCTCCCACTTCATCCTCTCTCCCAAGTGCTGCCGTCCTGGAGAAGGGGTGGAGGGGGAAAGGACGGGCACAGCTCCGTCTGGCTGCTCTGCTGGGCACAAGGAGGGAAGAGAATTGGCAGTATAAAGAATGTTCTTCTCTTTGGAGTGGAAGATGCCACGCTAAGTGAAAGACAAGGCTACCAGTGAGCTGAGCATGTACTGCTCAGCCCAGCCTGGGCTTCCCACCAGCGGTGGTGGCAGCAGCAGCAACAAACCCAACCTGTGCCTGTGCAGCCACTCTTTATACACATACTGCACTCTGTTTGATGCATTTTACGGTTTCCCTCTGAGCCTACTGAGCACTATATCAATCTATGCACTCACACAAGTCAAGTTCTCTAGGAGGAGGACACGATTGCATTTGGTCCTTCCTACCCATCACAGTTTAACCCCAGCCATCAACTGAGCCTCACATGGCCACTTGCTCAAACAACCACCTCACCCCACCAGTTCAGAGGAGAATAGAAGGAAAAAAAGTAAACCTTCTGCATTAAGAACTGTTTAAAAATTGAAACAAAATATGATATAAAAATAATAATAGTAATGAAAGGGAATGAGAGAGAACACTCAAGAGAGAAGTGATGCTCAGTACAACCGCTTCACCATCCACTGATTGATGCTACATCCCTGGGCAGCAATCCTTCCAGCCAACTCCACCCAATTTGTGTACTGGGTATGATGATCCCTGGTATGGAATATCCCTTTGGCCAGCTCAGGTCAGCTGTCTTGTTCACTCCCAGCTTCTTGTGCCCCTCTTCACAGGCAGAGCATGAGATACTGAACAGTCCGTGACTTAGGGCTAAACACTGCTCAGCAACAACCAAATCATCAGTGTGTTATCAGCATTATTCTCATACAGAATCCAAAACTCAGCACTGCACCAGCTACCGGGGAGAAAATTAACTCATCCCAGCCAAAAACAGGACACTACCACTGAAGATTGCTCTGTCCTCCTCCCTGGGCAAGGACAGTACCTGGTTCTGATACCCACAGAAATGTTTATGAAAGAATTGATTAGACATGAGGAGCATTGAAGAAAAAGCTTCGGAGAGCAGAACACAAACTAGATAGCAATTCTCATACTCTGTTGTTCAGGTTCTCCTGCATAAAGTAGACATCAATCTGATATGGGATAAACAGTAGTGTGACATGGATATTGAAAGATGCTTTCTTGCAAAAAGGGAACAGGTGGGAATTCATACTACACAAGGCTGTTTATTAGCTCTGAATTGTCATTATGAATTGCTTATAAATGACCTTCAGATGCCATCATTAAAAAATTCAGAGGACAATGCTTGGAAAAGTGAGTAATCTTAGAAAGATAATTAACATGTTCTGTATGTTATCTACTGATTATTATTTTCAAAACTTCAGAGGCATTAAAATGTTAATGAATCTTAGGATAGTTTTATATGTAAACAAGCATTTTTCAGTCCATTTCTGACCTCTAAAAAAAAAAAAAAAAAAGTAGCATTGATGACTTGAAATCAGCATTTACACCAAGCAAGCAATTCACTCTCCCTCTGTCCATCATCAATCTATTGACAACTTTCATTTTACTATTTCTACTTTATATTATGCTCGATTAGTTCCAGTGCATGACACAGCCATGAAATGTTTCTTCTGCTGCCTAGAAATAGAGAAGGGACATGGATTGCTCTTTAAATGGCAGTGACACATTGACAGCACACAACACTCCAGCCTCACAATCAATCAAATACTGGCTTGATTAGAGAGACCAAAATCCAGGTACCATATTTTTGGTCATATCATTTGACATTACCTTCTCCCAACTCCTAAAAAATATTCCTTTAAGAAACAGTGAGTTAGGATGGAACCAAAATAACAGCTCTTCAATCCTGGAAGAAGTAATAAGCAACAGAATGACAGAAGCCTTGCTATAGCTTAAATACCCCCAGTTTCCTTAATCCATATCAGGAAGATTTTTTTTTTCCTGTAGCCTTCAACAGAGGCATGGAGTAACCTATACAGTTTTTGTAATTTTAACCACTGAAAAAGAAGGTTTTTGACTTTAGGGTTGGAGGTTTCTTTGGTGATGTTGGGGTTTTTCTAACCTTTTTTAAATTGGGAAGCACATGTAATGGTTTTGTAATAAAAGGCCTACAGTTTAATCCACATCAGCATCAGTTTTCACCAGGGATGTAAATATATCTGCATGTGAAACTGTTTCCTATAGATTGATTACAGCTTCATACTGCTTTAAGATAATAGTCATAAGTGCTATAACTACAAGGACAAGAATTGTTTTATTAAAATAAATGCACTCTTCTATAAATGCCAGTGTCACACCAGCAAGGTCTGCATAAAATACAAAACTGCTGACAAGAAGGGTTAAGCAACCAAAATATATCAATGCTAAGTCTCAATATAATTGTCTAAATGTCAGCTGAACCTTAGAGGACTACTTTTCCAAATCTTAAAACTAAATATGATTAATAGAAAAAAGTTAAATATCAATCTCTAGACACAGAATAATGTTTTAAAAGGCTGGGTTTAGAGATAATTAACTAAGGATCCATTCGAGAAAGGTTATAAGTCTCAAGTAGCACAGTCAACATTTTGAATGTTATTAATCCTAAGATTTTAAGCTATTTAAACGTTTAGATCTCATTTAAATACCCTCTCTTATATGTGATCTGCCATATTAGCAAGGTCATTTGACAACAATTTTGCACAATTGATGTAAATTACATTACAGATGAAACTCTACTACCAAGTATGTGATTAAAGCCAAAAATGAATAGGAAGAAAGATCCAAATATACTAAAAGCCAAAGCCTGATAATATCAAGATATCCCTGAAGTATGTAACAGTGTCTTAGAGGCCTAAACAAGCATTAACTAATAGCTGAGTATGATTTGTAACTGCATCTGTCAACATACATGCATAGGCGTGAAAGCATATGTACATACCCACAAAATAATGTTAAAAGTGTTATCAGTTTACACTGCAAATTATTTGAAGACCACATGTGAGCAATTGAAATTTAGTCCTCATGCTTATGGTACTCTTTAGACATAAGATCATAAGCATGGAAAGGTAATGAATCCCCTAACTCCTCGTGCAATGCACAGCTTGGATGGAAATCATTTATGAAAAGCTTCTCCATCTTTTATTCCTCTTCATTTTTTATGTGTAGTTCCAGCTATTATTAGTGGCACACTCTTAAAACACTGTTCTAAAAACAGAAACTTAATTCACACGTTTCTACTATGTGACAGCTTCCCAAATACCAATTTATTTCCCCAACCTCTCACCCCTCTAAAATGATGGGGATGTATTCATTATTATATACAAGTTAAAGAGGGTTTCTGCATCACAGGGAGTTTAAGGTCAAAAACATCAATTGATTTTGCATGTGAAGTTTGAGAGGTGGTTAGAAACTGATTTTTCAGCATTCCTAATATGAGATAGCACTTTTTATGCTTATTGATTTATTGACTACACTTTTAATTCTGATTTATAAACACTTGTCCTGGTCCCAGGCAGGACAGGGTTAATTTTTGCAGCAACAAGGGGGCACAGCCAGGACCTGGAGGTTGTTCTATAGCACCTCACACCATTGCCAGGGGTGTGGGGAAGGGAGCCGTTCCAGAGGAAGGTCTCTCGCCACGTCGGCTCCCCTCGAGCCACCCCTCTTGGAGGGAATCTGCGGCTGTCCTGCAGCGTCCCTGGCCACAGGGCTCGGCCACTGCTGACAGGAGCTGGCTGCTGTTATTGCTGTGCTGTCCTTCCCGAGCGGGGAAGGGGCTCGCAGAGTGTCAGCTGGGGAGGCGCCGGAAGCAAAGGAGCAGGGAAGGGTCTTTGTGTGGGTTCCAGCAAGATGGTTTATTGTGGAGGGTCCGGGGATGAAGACACTGGGAAAGCTGAACATCTGGGTTTATAAGGGGAACAGGGCAACCAACCAGGGAGGGGCAAATGGGCGGAGGGAAACTTGAGGGACAACCGGGGAACAAATCGGAACTGGGGAAGGAGGGACTGGGTAGGGAGGAACCAATGGGGTGTGGAAGTGAACAGAACTTTGGAGAACATAATGAATATTTACCAGGGGACATCCATATTGAACGGAGAACATCCATAATAAACAGGGAATACAAACACGAGGGGGGAACACACACATGTGGCAGTGGTCCGATGACCACGAGGGCACTGCAGCCCTCCAGAGGGCCGAGCCACCGCCACAGTCTCTCTTGCTGTTGGAGAGGCTGCAGTCAGGTCAGGGGCTCCATGGTGAACATTTTGGCATGTGAATTGTTTGTTATTAATGTTACTGTTCATGTTCATTTTCTTATCTCACTGCTGTTTCCAGCAAACTGTTCTTATCTCAACCCATGATCTTGGCCTTTTGTGCCTCCAATTCCCTCACTACATCAGCTGCAGTGAGGGGGGAGCAGCTCACGGTTTTAGTGGGAATACTTAATTGCAGAATACCATTCCTAAAATGTGGCAACACTTTGGCACATAAAATGCCAGGGAAATGAAGAATCTTGTTTTCAAGTGAGAAAAGTTGGGTGGAAGTTATTTGAGCATAAAATAACATTCTATGTCATAGATAGGAAAAAATGCTAGTTTATTCCTAACCAGCTGGATAAAAGAGATCCAGCTGCATTCATTGTCAGACCTTCCTTCACTTCACTTCATTCTTGCCTCATTCAAAATTCCCCAGCAACACAAGTCCCAGGATGCATAATGGCCTTCTCACCCTGATTAACCCACAGAACAGTTTTACCCTGAGCACTGGCTGGGATGAGATCCTGAGGAAAAAGATGCAACACTAAACCTGAAAAGACTGGCAATTACCAGGCCATTCAGATCACCAAAGAAATTGTGCAAAATAAAGTAGTTTTAAAGGGATTACCCATTTTATATGTTATGGCTGGCAATGACAAACAGCATTCAAAGAGAAGAAAAAAAAAAGGTGTGTGGAAGAGAAACAAGTGTAGGGAAGTCTTACTTATATTTTGGGGACCATCAAGAGAAATGGTTGAGGCTATCACAGTTATATTAAGAGGACTGGAGAAAAAATTCTGAGGGTAATGAAATTAAAATGAGGGAATGGAAAATGGAGAATAGCAGCCTATATTAGAGATTTCACTCTGAAAACTGTAATGCCCCTCACACCTTACAATCAAACCAAAGTGCTGAATGATAACGTAGAAAAGATCCCACACCGTTGCACTTCTCCAAAAGAAAGATAGACCTCACCAACGCATTATAGCAAACGTAACAGGAAATGTGGTGTTTGAATTATAACTCTTGGAATGGTGCAAGCTGAGAGTAAATGGTGATCAAATAAAAATTAAATAAAATTGCAATGCAAAGTAGTGGGCATGTTCTTTAGAGGGAGAAAAAAATCCTTCTATGATCTCCTGTCTTTGCAAATCACAGCAAAAGAAGTGTAGAGTAGTTAAACCATGAACCTTTCCCTTGATTAATCAACCAGTGAAACAACTTTCTCACTTAGATACACACTGTATTCCTAAAACTGCTTAGTCAGAGCTTCTAATCAGACAATGAGCTTAATTCAAACAAACTGTCGAGTCCTCAATTTTATTTTATTTTTTTAATTGGATTGAAGTGAGCTAGTGGAAGAAATCCTCCAAGACAGAATCAGAAGATTCTTCTTTTTAGGTTCAGTTACTTTTCAGAGATATAGGTCAAATCTCTCCAGTTTTTTTGTTCCTTTGGTTATGCGCCACACAAGCGTAAAGAACTATCAAGGTGAGATAGAAAGGTTGACATGCACCCAAATACAAAGCCAAGCTGCTTTTCAAGTAAATCATCAAAACATGATGTGTAATCCCCATTCTGTCACCTGCAAAAGGGTGAACCGCAGGCATTTCATGACATTAAATGCACTGAAATGCACCACTTCATCTGATAAATTATCGCAGACAAAAGTTCAGGCTTCTGTCTTAATTCTATCTCTATATACTCCAGGAGGCAAGAAAACTAAGATATAAAATTTGGAAAAGGATCCAAGAGGAAAGTGAGCAGAGAAGAAAGTAAGATGGTGCATTCAAATACCAAAGCAATATTTTTTAAATCATCCTAGAAGCTAGATCTAATCAAAGCATGAGCCTTCGTGGAATACGATCCAGTATTGTTCTCACTCTGCTTTCACTTGAGTCTACGAAGTTAAAACTATTGCTTTATTTATGGGCCGTGGTGGATCATTTCCTGCAGAGTGTAATCTTGGAACAAAAGGTAAAAAGAATAAATCACTCAAAAAGTCTTCACCTCTTATCATTACAACTGAGCATCTAAAATCGTTTAGGTGATATTAATAATGACATTCTGGCTTTTGCCTACAGAACCATGCAAATTTCACTGGGTTTGACTAGGCAACCTTAAACATAGACGGTGTGATACATCACCAAGGAGTATCCACGATGAACCAAAGCTTTTAGTCTTTCAAGTAACTGGATTCTTTTGCTCTCTCTGTGTAGTACAATGCTTCCAAAAGTCACATCACACTGGTTTATTCCTAAATACAAAGATTCGCAAGTATTCATTTTCTGACCAAGAGAAAATGCAGGCTGAAAAACTGCACTCTATATCACTGAAGCAGAGATTTTCAAGACAGTTATTCCTCATTCCTTGACCGAGCAAAGGAACTACAAAGGAAAAATGGGTCCTACCTGTAGCCACTTAGGGATCTTCACATACGTTCCAAATCTTAGCCCCCTCTCTGCTGACAAAGACGCTTGAAATGGCAGTGGACAGGTTGATATTGATGATATTTTTCTTTCTTTACGAAAATCTGAATAACTCTTTTCTTTTAAGGGACACAGCCTTCACTTAGTTCAACATGTAGCAGAATGAATTAAGAGGGAGGCAACTATTCGGCTACTATTTAAAGCAAGAAAAAAAAAAGAGTGAGAAATTCTCACTCTCGCCACTCTATCACAGGTTCACAATCTCTGGGCACCTTGCCAATGTGCAGGACCACACTTAGATGTGACATAGCCTTGTGTTTCAAACAGATTAGTAGCCAGAATCAAAGCATCTGGTGTTGGCTGTGCAGAACCACTCTTCATAATTAGTTTAATATTTTATACCAGCACATATTTCATGTGTCTTAGCCTGCTAATCCACTATTATACTCCGTGATGCCACTGTTTTGTGTTCCTCATTCATCCATTCACTGTGACTGAAGGACATCAGTTTCATTGTTCAGTGTCCACAGCCTTTGCCTGATGGAGATGGAGGAATGTAGACTGACCATGTGACATAATAAATCCATAGGGATTAGTGATGATGTATATCACTTTCATGCTTGTGAGAGCACTGACACTGTGATATCACTCATTGATAATGATCCAGCATCTGCACCTCATTTCTGTGGAATATTTCTCTACATCAGCTTTTTTCCCCTAACTAGAAGAACTGTTTGGAGTTCTTTTCCCAGTTTTCTCCTGTTATTTTCAAAGTTACACACAGTCTGGGGACTGCTTCAGCCAGCAGCTTCAACATATTGACCAATATTCCTTGGCTTCATGTTTGCTATATCACAGCTTTCATTTTACACTTGATGTGCTATGAATCTCCCTCTGCATATGTGACCATGTGGGGTTTGATGATAGCACTTTACCAATTACTGCTCACAGCTGCAGATCTTTCCCAATAGCATTTTCTTGATGCATCTTAGGCTCTTTTTCAGGGCATGCCTCACACCGGTTGTGTTGCAAACATGTTTTTGGAAGAACTAATTGGCACATCCCAGTTTTAGCTAGTGTTCCTATAGGTCTTTGCCAGTTGCATCACTCTTTTTTATTTATTACAATGGGCAAACATGTCCTAAGGGTCAAGAAGAGGTATGAGAAAGATATTACAGATAATTCCTGTCTAAGTGATCAACTGGAATTGCCCATACTGCCTTTACAGTGATTCATCATTGAAAGGGGCAGAAGAGCTTTTAAGAATTACCCAGCCTGCTATTTTTACAGTCATCTGCAAGACTCTTCCAAAGCCATAAGATTAAGTATAGGAGGGGAATGTCAGGAGCTCGTCTTCAGTGATTTCTGTCAGAGAACTCATAGTATTTGAGGATCTTGAGGGCAGGTCTTCAGTGCTTGTGAAGAGGTAGCATCCCTCAGCCTGTTTCCAGACTGACTCTTCTCCCAGTCTTTCTTTACTGCAAAGACAGTTCCTTGCTTCAAGTCAGGAGATCTTGACTCCCAGATTCCAAGCAGATTTATGTCAACTGTTTCCAGCCATTGCTTTAGAGTCTAGCCAGAGGTTTTAACACAAGGGACATGACATGTGTTGTTCCTGGCCTTTCAGCCAACCTGGGTACAAGGAAGGCAAAGCCATGGTGTGGTACCTGTTTTATCTCCTTCCAGTTGTCAGATATCCTCATATATTTACATCTGCAAAGCTTGGGTTTTCTCCTGCCAGAGGATTCTCTCTGTCTCAAAGCAGGTTGCAGAGGCATGTATGGAAGAGCTCTCTGCATATGCATGGTGAAAGAGCACAGATGAAATGCATGTGAATGGTCTGAGTTTTCATAAGGGAGCAGTAAGAGTGCAGGTTGGGATGTAATACATAAATTCGCGAAGAAGAAAAGGCATTGTTAGAGAAAATATGTATATGCAAAAATAAAACTGACAAGAAGTTTTATTCTGTCAGTTACAGAAGACCATTGACAGATTATGTTATGGGAGAAAATGCTTCACTAATGCAGTTAATGTGGTATTATCCCAGATGCATCTAAATTGCTTTCATTATTCTACACCACACAGCCTGAATGCTCCTATTTTGCCACATCCTTTTGAGTTGTTTATAACTTGCAGCCTGAGAGACCAAGAGCTAGAAATGAAATTCTCAAACACTTGTAGATGCCATATAAGCAGGTGTCTCCATTTTCTCCTGCTAGCAAATGGGAATATTTTCATATTGGCCGTGTTTAGGCAGGTATTTGCAGTCCATTCAAGGTAGCTGGTGGTTCTCCTTGTTCAGTGCCTGAGTATTTCTGAGATGTGTATGTTTTACAATATCCAGGGAAGTAATGAGTCTCTATGAATCCTTCTTTAAGTACATTGCACAGGTCTAAACATATAACACCAGCAGTGGAATAAAAACATTCTGTCCTCTTTATTTCGACTCTGGTGCTTCCTTTTCCATTTTCAGAGTAATTTTGTTTCAGCTGAAGCTATTGTATTCAAAACTACAGCAGGAGGTGGTACAAAAGCTCTAAGAGACATTGGATAGAAAGAAGAGCTCATAGCTTAGGAAACAAGTAGCAGCATCAGGGCTTCAGCCTCTCAATACCGAATGGCCAAGGAATCTGTTCCAATGGCATATTGCAAATCCTATCTGCTTCTAAGCTATTGTAACCTCGATTAATAAATCTGCTCTGGGCCTGAAGCAATAGAGGGACACACTAAAAATACAATCATTTCAGAATCGAGGTAATTACAAATGTAGAACTGAGTCTTTATAAATGTTCATGGCTAATATTTTGCAAAAGCAAGCAACTCTTTATCACTCTTACCTTTCCATAGTCCAGCTCCCAAGATGCACAAAAGAGTTGTGCAAGCAAGCCCCCAGCTGAGAGGGGAGCTGGTGGTGGGAAAAGTGCTTCTCCTTTTCCCTGTCTGCCCAGCTGTTTCCCATGCAGTTCTGGGAGCAGGGAAGCAAGACCGAAAGTGGCTCCAGGTGTGTGGTGGGGAAAAAAAGACACACTGCTGGTCCTTTCCTCTTCAAAGACATCAACAGGAAAAGGAGCAGCAAGAGCCATAGAAAACACCTGGGCTGCTTTTTCCTAGTAGGTTCTAAATTCCTTTTAGCATCTAAACCCAACAAAGCAACTCTCTGATGCGTTGCCTTTGAGATCGTGTCTTGCTACAGCATGGCTCACATTATATTGCACTGGCTTAGTCACTTGCTTATCAGTGTCAATCAGTTTCCTCACCTATTAAGTAGAGTTTCTTCACCTGTTTTGCAGAGGAAATCATGATTGAGTTGAAAAAGGAAAAAAAAAACCACCCCAACAAACTCAGAGCCACTACTGCATATTTATTCAGAAACAGGAACAAATATTGTCCAGTTCCAGCACACTTGTTGTGTACCAAGAACACTGTAGCCTCAGTTCAGCTGTTTGTGTTATTCATCTTTGTGCACTCATTAAAGTGCAATACGGGTAAATGGATGCCATGCCAGCCCGTAATGACAGCTGATGTGTGAGGAAGGGTAATAGACCCTTTTACCCTTTATGCCTCAGTCCCTCATATGTGCATTTATGGGGGATAGAGTGGTTAATTGTCTCCCTAGATACTAAACAGTCCATCATATGGTTCCTTATCATCCCATCCAGAGGATTTTGCTTATTCTGAAATCTTCTTTACCTGTAGAAGCATTGTCTCTCCCTTTCTACTAGAGATAATAATATTTACCCCTAAACCCCCATGGTTTCATTTCTCTCTTTGGTCTCTTTAGCCTTTATCTCACAGGACTTTTTTTTTGTTTTAAACTCTTTTATTTAGAAATAGTTATTGGCCCATAAGTTAACGGAATCTTAAACCAATCTGAAGGATTCTGAAGATATCAATAAAATAATGTATTCATCATTTAAGTCCTAAAAAAAATATTTTTTGCTCATTTCTCTTTTGTAAAAAATTCTGATCTGTGCAATTATTTTTTATTGTAAACTTATGTGCAGCCAGTGTATATAATTTTTGTAGTAACAGAGATTTGTACACTGTAGCACAACTCTGCCTGAAAGGTTTTAACCTTTCCAAGCTGTATAGAGGTCGTAGTAAGGCCCTGGGTTTTTATGTCACTGGATAACAATTTAAACTTGTAAATAGTGTTGCTTTCACTGTGGATCTTATAAGAAGTATTCAAAATATGAATCTTTTTACTTTTGGGTTTTTACACTCATTTAGCTAGAAAATCGCCAAGCCCCTATTACAGGAAATTATTCACAGAATTGGAGGACAAAAAAACTTGTAAGTGAAAAAAGTTATTCGAACCTACCAACCCAAATGACATTATTCTAATGTCCCAATCCTTAAAGCTGGTAGTCATGTGCTTAATGACAGATTTGCATTAGTTTGCTGGTCTGAATTTGACCCACAGAGTAATTCGATAGTCCTCCACTTTTTGTTACAGAAAATTTATGAGCGTAGGATGAAGGGGTATTAGATATCGGCATTTATTCCTCTGGTGGTTTGGGATCCATTTTAAAAGACCCTGACTGCTGACATTATTAGTGAATTAATTGCTTCTACTGAGTCTCTTCATAGACAATTATGTAGGATTGCCTCTCAGAAGTCTGTCATGAAAGTAGTGCTGAAACCTCAGCACTGCAAAAAGCATTTTGCTGGTTTTGCCCCAAATGATAGACCATTTTATATATGAAGGAGGAGCTTTTTCAGGGTTACTTTCAAATTTAGAAAATTTTATATTGCATCTGTAAAGAAATCTGTTGGAACTAAACAACCAAGCAATTCAAAACTCAGCTTATTTATTTCAGGTGTTGCATACACACACAAGCAGATGTATTTTACAGATTTTATGAGATACTATCTATATTTATGAATATTCTCTACATTAAGTAGTACAATATTTTTTCTACAGTTACAAAGAAAATATGAATAATTCTGAATTGAACCGTCTTTTAATTACTAATCAAAACTCATAGAGATTATTTCTGGTAGGAAGATACCTACACTGAACATAGCCCAGCAGTATCTACTGTTCTTAATGTGGCAGTTCACTTCATTAATGTGCCAAAACTAGATGAATCATAGGTCTATAATTATGCTATTAAAGACAACTAGAAGTGGATAGATCATATATGCCTCAAAGACTCCATCTTTTAAAACAAGAAGGGGGAAAAAAGAATGCAGTAAAATCAGAGTGTGTTAGATACAGAATAATCTTATTGTGCAAATATCCACAGCTGAAGGAAATTGAACAAAGACAAGTATTCAGCATTATTCCATCATGGGCCCTGGAACCTTCATAATCCTAGGTACAGTGCTAATAAAATAATACAAAATATTTTTAAAATATATCCAAGAATTTTTATTTTTTTTTGATTTAGAAAAGGGAATATGAATAAGCACAGAGGAAAGAAAAGGCAACAAAATTTGATATCCACAGTAGCAGCTGGATAGAAGATTGTGAAAAATAAAATGACCAAAGGTGGCTTCTAAATGAGAAATTATAAAACTGCAGACTTGATTCATAAATATCTAGTTTGTGAAATCAAATGGTTTAGCAGTGTAGTTTAGTCTAAGTTTGATATTCATTTATGAAAACTCCTGAATCAGGCTCTCACTAAGGATAATAAATAGGAATAGAAAGAAACCATGATTAGTCAAGTAAGTATTCTCGAAAGGAAGCAAGAGGTGTGCTGAAATAACACAGTAAGAAGATTGTGGAAGAAATAAATGAGAATTTAAAAAATATGATATGTACAAGTTCAGCAAAAAAGGCCTTATGCTATGCTTGGAATTACCCACCAGCAAAATGTTTGGCTAAACTGCTCCCGTGACGCTGAAGAAATTACTGTGCATGGAAGAAAAAAAAAGTTAAAAATAAGAGAAAAATCAATAGCAGATAGTAGAGGAACAATAATAAATTGAATATAGGACTGTCTCATGTTAAGAAACCTCTGTAGAGCTGTGAAGGAATAAAGAAGCTTTAGTTCTAATAAGGATAAAGCTTTTTAAGAAAAGACTCATGACTGAGAAAATGCAGAGAAGATGCTTCCCTCCCCCACTTCTCTGAAAACCCAATCAAACAAAATAAAACCTGATAAAGTGTAATATTTCATAAGGGATGTTTACACACCAGAAAAGGGGACATAGCTTATATCTCACGTATGACAGATCCTTCAGCACACATATGTGCATTTTCTGTTTATCTTCTAAACGCGGCAGCTTGGATGGAAACAATAGCATCCGGAAACTTTGCTGGCTCTAGCAAAACTTGGCATAAATATGAACGGCTTCAAAGGCTGCAGATGACAAATAAATTCCTCAGGCAAGTGAACAATAGGTACCAGGATTATCCAGTGAAAGTTTTTGGGCATCTCTGTGGTTGTCATGGTCTAACCTCAGCTGGCAGCTCAGCCCCACCCAGCCAGTCTCTCACACTCCCCGGGTGGGATGCGGGAGAGAATCAGGACGGTGAAAGTGAGAAGTCTTGTGGGTGGATTTTAACACTTAAGCAAAAGTCAGGCATGCAAGCCAAGCAAAACAGGGAATTCATTCACCACTTCCCGTGGGCAGGCAGGTGTTCAGCCATCCCTCGGAGAGCAGGGCTCTAACACACATAACAGTGAATTAGGAAAACAAATACCATCACTCCGAACGTCCTGCCCTTCCTCCTCCTTCTCACGGCTTTATGTGCTAAGCATGATGACATCCTGTCTGGGACATCCCTTGGCATAGATGGGGTCAGCTGTCCTGGCTGGGTCCCTTCCCAATTTCTTGTGGACCCCCAGTGCCTTCACTGTTGGTGTGGTGCGAGAAGCAGAAAAGGCCTTGGCTCTGTGTAAGCCCTGCCCAGCAGTAAGGAAAGCATCTCTGTATTATCAGTACAAATCCAAATCACAGCCCCATGCTGGCTGCTTTGGAGAAATGTAACTCTATCCCAGCCCTAAACCGATACAATTGTGCATTGTGCATTGCTTCAAATTTAGTTTCTTTACATCTTCTCTTGTGTCACATCACACCTTCACAAAAGACATTCTGAACCACTTGGTAAGTGGCAGTGTATAGATGGCTTAGGTTGCTCAGGAGAATCTAAATGGTATTTTCAGAATCATAGACATTTATTGTTTATAATAAGTTATTTGGGCCACTCCTGTTAAAAACACTCATGACTAAGAAGCAGAGATGCACATAACTGAATACCCAATTTGGTTATTCTAGTAGAGAAGGGACCAGCTGAAAGTTTACTAATAGGAGTAACAAATACACAACAACTACTCAAAGAGCCACATGTATGGATTATGATTAATAATCATATAGCATAAAATAGAGAAATACGTAACAGAACTAGACGACTAGTCCGTTTTTCCACCACATCAATAAAACTGATTCATAATTTGCAGGGTATTCTTAGGTGAATTTTGGGTGTGAGGTTAAAAGAAATCAACAAACATTAGATGAGATCATGCAAATGGCTAGAGCAGAATAATTTAATAATATGTCTTTGCCAAATAGCTCAAATTATCTCATTCCTTTCTCAGAAAGACTTCTTCTGGTAAGAGTCTGCAGATGTTAAAAAAGAACAAAATAAGAACTCTGAAAAACCATACAATTTCAAAGTGATAGAGAGCCTTTCTGAAGTTTTTGTTTTTAATCATCCTGTCATATGTTACAGAGGACACACGTTTCCTCTGTTGAACTTTGTGGGATACAGATTAAAATTTGCAGGAGAGAGCTTTGCACAAAGAGCACTGCTCTTGCTTCCATGCACCTTGCCTTTAAGGCTGCCCTTTTGCTTGGCTGAAGAACCACTCCTGAAAACTGGTCATCTCAACATCAGCAACAGTTTTCTTCATAAGCCCTGTGGGCAGCTGCAGAGACCCCTCCTAGTCTGGGAAGGGTGGTAAAAATCACAGTTTTATTAATTAATAAATGTTAATGTGATTAATATTAATGTATAACCTGATTATATATGTTATTTTAAGAAATAAATGTGCAGCCAGCTATCAACTGGATGATTTTTATATATATATATATTTGATGTTTGAAATGAACATGTTTTTAAAAGGACAACAGGAAACAAGTAGTGACCATGATACACTGCCAGCAGTCTCACGTCTGTGTGATTAGAAGGTCAAGATGTCTGTAGCAGAAAAAAAAGTATATATTGTGAGAAATTACCGAAGGTGTGTTGTCATGTCAGCCCCCTTCATGCAGTGAAAGGTCAGTGATCCACTGTGGAAGAAAGATGACAATTTCTGTGTAAGACTGACTGACAGCACAGATGCTGTTGGACGTCGTGTCTGGTGTCAAAAGACCGATGGAAAATAAAGCACTTTCAGAAAGTCCAACTTTCATGAAAAATGGCACCTGAAACATGTCATTACATATTTATAAACCCCAATAACACTTGTAATTAACTGTGTCAATAACCCTTTCAGGGAAAATGGACAGGGTTGGTTCCTGTACACAGTTTAGTCCTGCAGCTTTCAGTGTAGCTATTGACAGTCAAGAAGAAAATCTGTGGCTGTCAGAGCAGTTTACAACTGGACAACTGAAAGGGAAAAGAATAAATGTGAGCAACAGGTGGTATCACAATGAACCACACCATGTCCTGCTTTACCTCACCTTTCTATGGGTCTGGGGTGGAGGGGTTTGATTTCACCTGTAAATTTCTGAAGAGTTTTCTCTCCCAAACACAAAGGTCCTGATTCTCTTTAGATATATAAGTTACATGACAAGTAACTCCACTGATGCAAAATAGGTTTAAGGAGAATCAAATCCTTACTTTTCAGCTGTCCCCAGCACTTGGATAGAATGTGGTTCATAATTCTCTTTGTACCTGTGAGTCAGTCTCACAAACGCCGTGCCTTGTTACTGTCCTTGAGAAATGTTTTAGAGCTCCATCAGGCTTATTCAAACAATGCATGAGAGTCCTTAAGCAGAACTCAATTACTGTTCAAGTGGAAGAATAGGTAATTGGACAACGCTCATCAGTTTTGGAATAAATGATATTAGGTGCCAGATCTGAAAAGCAAACCTTTGGGTTATAAAAGAGAGGGGAGATTAATTTAATGAAAGACAAAAAATTTCCAGTTCTCCTAGGTTAGAAATAATGAAACAAAAACTTTTCACTGTATTTCAGATAGAAGTAAAAGAGGAGGCGCCTGTACACTTGGCATTTTAAATTATCCAAGCTACTTTCAAATGAGAAAAGGAACCATCGCTAGAAGTTTCTCAAATTATTCTTGTATCAAAAAGGTTTCATCCCTATGTAACCTTTATCGAGCTGTGACTCAGAAGAAGTATTAATGTGAAGTTTTATGAGTGCAGATGGGAAACTGAAATCTATTCGTAAATTTTATTCTCCTTTAAATTAATTTCTAAATAGAAGCATTGACACAAACATGCATGAATGGAGCCGTGTGTGTATATTTTCTTAAATGTACTTTTCTTTTTGTACTTTTTCATGAGTATCATTAGAATGCTTAAAAGTCGTTAGAATGACATTAAAAGTCATGTGGACAATTGATTTTGGAAAGAAGTAATAACAAAGAGGGATTACTAAACCGTTTGTAAAAGGAAGAGACAAAGTTATAAGATAAATTTAGTCTATATTTCCACTATTTAATCCATGGTTAACACAAGATTACTAAAATAGAAGGGATATATTGCATGTTTATTGCTTCTTTTAAATATCCTAAAGCTGAAATGTTAATCAAATCCCCCAAAATCCGCAATATGGTACCTGAAGTAACCTGAAGTTCACATCTTGAAATACAGAAATAAAATATTTCAAAGGAAGCCAAGATTAATGAAAAGTAGTGGTGATATGCAGAAGGTCACAGCTAATTTTTGTGAAAATAAGATTCTGAAGACAGGCAGGAAGAATATGGATTCAAACAGTGTGCAAGTATAACGGCACCATAACCAAGTACATTTGGCCCTGCACTTTTTAGTCAGAAACAATGCAGCTTCTGAGGCAACTAATTTACTTTTTTATGAATTCACAGTCCTAATGGAGTCATGTTGCCATGGGTTATACACTGTGTATATATATATATATATATATATATTATATAATCAAACTTTATATATAAATGTTTGATATAGGTGGGTGATACATTTTCAGATTCAAATAATGACACTGATAATTAAAGAAAATATAAAAGTTACAGGTGGCTGAAACGCATACATTTTACAACAATCAATTTAGGAGCATAAAATAGATATTGTCAAATGTTTTTGAAAAAAAAAACAAAACCAAAAACCAAAAATCCTGAAAAAAATCCAATAAATACATGAATTTAAAGGATTTTAGATTCAAAGTAATGCAGGCTCCTTTTTGCTGCTGCAGATGGTGTTACATTGTGGATGGTATAGTGAAATATTCATTGCCTATACTGAGGATTGGATGTGACCTTGGAGTCCAGTGACTTGTGCAGTTACCCAGGATGAGGAAAAGTGGGGGTTCAGTTCCTGCACTAATGAATGTTCGTGTTCTATATTCAACGATAATTGTACGAAATGCATTAATATTCATAGGTGTTGAGATTCTCTCCCCTTGCAGATGAGCGTTCTCATGCTCAGGCGAAAGCCATGCTCCATTTTCTTGTCAGTTTGTGATTTGACCTCATGGTTCCTCTGGTGACGAGGTGGGAGAGGTCACTGCTTTGGTCACTCTTCAGTTCACTGCTCATTTAAATTGGGCTTTGTCAAAAGAGAAAATGCACACGGATTTACATGTACCCTCTTCCTTAATATGTCTTTAGCCATTCCATCCTAGAAGGATATTGTATTTCCAATACCCTATTGATTCTACAGTGCTTCGGGCATTTAAAGGTATGGATCAAATTGTAGGAGAGATCCAAACAAAGAAAAAGAAGGCACATCAGAGAAAATGTGTTCCTGTGAGATGAAAACCAAATCAGAGCGTTCACAGTCACTAAAGTATACCTTGCTTTTAATCTATTTTCCACAGTACACAGTTCATTTTGCGAATTGCAAGAAAATTAATGTAGTTTTACTGGAAGTAAAACTGAAGTAAAAATTCCTAACTTTGTGTTAAGTTTATAAGCCATTTTTCCCTACGCATGTACAGAGAAAGCAAGTTACAACTTTGCTTTTACCCTCTTCAGAGCAGAGTTTTCTGAATAGCAAGTTTACTTTAACAGCAGGGTCGGTAACATTGCCATATTGATCAATAATGGTGTCTCGCTTCTTTTTATTCTTTTTTTTTTATTATTATTCAGCAGTGTCAGTCCCCATCCATTCCATTTTTCACAAAAATTCTTTGCTGACTCTAGCAAGACACACATTTTTGCACAATTCATCAGTACAATTCCTAGGAGATGTTGCAAAGGCTGTGAGAAAGAGGATACACCCCCTTCCTGTTCCCTTCATTTCAGCCTGTTTCCTAACCTCCCTTCCTCAGGATCCTCTGCGAGAGTTGCTCTCTTAACTGATATCAACGATGCCTGCTTCTTTTATTTTGTTTAATCTGTCCCCAGTCTCTGTTGCCGGCTGTAAAGTGTTCCACGGTTATTTGAGAGTAGCAAGTTTAAAAGAGGGATGGAGAAGGTTAATTACAACAGCATAATTAATATAGTTCCCATTGAAGTAAATGGCAGTTTTGTCATTTTATATAACAGAAGCAGGATTACACTAATTATAATTTTATAATCTCCCCATTAGAGAAGCACAACATCAACTCCATTAAAACATATTGCTTAACATTACATTCCCTGCTGACAGGATCCATAAAATAGAAGTTTAGATGTTCAAAACATGAGATATGTAATATGATGTTATGTCAGGAAACAGCCATGCTCTTCTGGAACTATTCTAATCAGTCACATTATGTAAAATTCACACTTTTTCCTATTTCAATCTCAAAAAAAATCACACCATATCCAACTCTTTTTGAAAATATACTGAGTAGAATGCTCAGCTTGATTTTTTCCCTCTGTAATGCAGGAATTTCAGCTTAATAAGAGAAGAAAGAGCTCAGCATTAATTTGGCACATGAAAATTGCAGCTGTGGGGATAAACAGATTACTGGAAAGTGCAGTCTTCTAACCCATCACCAATCATTCTAATTTTTTTTTAAACCTCTATTTTACCCCCCTATTTTACATAAATAAAGAAAGAAGTTCATGTGTTATCATGGTTTTTGAAAAACAATCCTGCTTCCAGGACTAGCCTTTGTATTCCTCATCCACAAGGAGGCCTGTGCTGCCCTTCCAAAGCACTGCAGAGCTGTGATTTCTGGATCTTTTAGGAGTTACATTTTCACTGAAGTTAACAACGCTAACTCAGCACAAAACTTGATGACAGATTCCAAACACCTGTGGGAAGTAGGTCAGAATTAGAACTTGCATGGAAAAAACCCCAACCAACCAACAAGCAAACCCCCCTCCCTGCAAACCTAATTTAATTATGTCAGCTACCAAAGTGATACCATATGTAGAACAGCCCTTGTAACGTTTTTTAAATCAAAAAGATACTGTGGAGAGATTTTTAGGAGATGGATCAGCCTATCATGGAAGTAGTTTGGCTTCCATGAAAATTTGCCAAGATCTGTAAATTTGGAAGGAATCATATCTTTTGTGGTGCACAACCATCTAAAGATTTCTCCTATTCTCCTAGTCCTTCACATTAATTCATTAATATGGATATTTTTACACAGATTTTATTTCCTCTTTAGCTATGTGTCCTGGGTTGCAGTGTAT
>VZTA01028449.1:10232-58484 GCA_013398855.1 Mohoua ochrocephala | reverse complement strand
TTCCTAATCTATTTTTATAACCTTCCCCTGACCCTTTTTTCCCCGTGTCCTCAATTATTTGGGGTAAGCATTGTCCCTATCTTCGTTAGCTCATCTATATGTGCATGCAACCTAATGACATCGGTGAGCTACTTAATCCTAGTCTGTCAGTGTCATCCTGGATTAATTTACTCCCTCTTCAGCACTGACTGTCACTTGGATGAGTGTCTCCCGCACCTTTTCTTTCCTTCTGCTCTCCTCTTCCCTTTGGCCGGGGACCCTGTTGGCTGAAGTGCCCCCCGTGACATTCCAGCAGATCCCCCGCGCTCGGCGCTAAACGCTGCAGACGTGCCCTCTTTGTCTGCTACCTCCATCTTAATTCCTTATCTGCTTACGGGTTAGTGTCTCCCCCCCTCCCCATTACTGACCTTGTGGATTAATGTATAGTATGGGACTGTAAGCTTTCTTGAAGGCTGGGTGAATTGTGTCCTCAGCTCCCCATCTGTCGACATCGTCCCTTATTGCCTTCTGCACAGTGACACGGACGCAGCTGAGACTTCATAGGAAGCAGATGAAAGAGCTGGGTTGTTGTTTTTTTTCCCTTTTTCTTTTCTTTTGGTTTTTTTGTTTTTTTTTGTTCGCAGGGAATTTCCAGTTTGGCAACTGGTCTCTTGTAGTGGCTTCCTTGTGGGTGTCTTGTTTAATCAAGGGATTGCCAAGTCTGAATATTAATCAGCTCTATTTAAAGAAGTTGGAGACACGAGATGTGTAATTGCTGTGATAATAAGGTGTAGCCAGAGGTGTCTGGTTCGTGTGGCTGGAAGGTAAAGGCTGAATATTTTGGAACAGAAAGAGAACAGAAGGTGAGACTATAGGATGAATAACTGGGAAAGAGTTTCTTGCTCTGAGAATTTTAAGGTCTCTTCCAAAGCTAAACTGGGGAAAGCCTTTCCATGGCTATCTGGGGAGCAAAGCCCTCCCTTGACCAGGTGCAATCCCCTGGCAGCAAGACAGAAAAAGCAGGGGACTACCCAAGGTACCAGGGAATTCATCCTCTGGCAAGAAGGGAAGAGCTTCCCACGGAAACACAGTGTTAAAGGTGACCAAAAGAGCAACTATCCCAATGTAGGGCATCTGTTTTGTGAGAGCTGGTTTGTGTGAGAGGGAAAAGGTGCCTAGACTCGTGATCAGGGTCTCAAGAGAAGGCAGTCACGTGTAGTTCTTGTTATTCACACCGGATCTGTAGGGCACTTTCTGCTGGCCTGGCCTCTGAGATTGTTTTTCCCGATGCCACTGTTTCTCCACAGAGCCCTGGCTGGAGGTGTGCAGAGAGCTGGCCTCCCTCTTTTGTTTCCAGCTCTTGCTTTGCATTAAAAGACGACGAAAAGCTGCTTGAAAATGCATTTAGCATTTTCCCTTGCAGTCAGCTTTGTAGCATGACTGCCGTGTGCTTTGGTGCAAGGAATTACATATTGCTCTCCTTGACTGTTTGCTTTTCCATTTCTCTCTGCTTCTGGGCTGGGATCTGCCACCCCCCTGCCAAACACACACAATCTCCTGCTCTACACACTGTTGTCCACTTAGGAATTCCATAACTGGGCTGTTCTCCCCAGGAACATTGGTTGTGTCATTGGTTATTTTGCTGCTTGGAACAGGTGGGTGGGAGATTTGCAGTCACGACTTCGGGTGTTTGGACGGGAATGGGGATGGAGTTGCCCAGCACTCAGCCAGACTCACCCAGACCAGGTGTAAATCATTTTGTCTGCTCCATTTTGAAGGCCACAGAGCTGAAATGGGTTATCCTAGGCAGGAGTGTGGCCACATGCTGGTAAAAGCAAGAAAATGCCATCGAACCCATCACAACCCAGACTGTGCTGCCAAGGAAAAGAAGGTGCAGGGGGCAAGTTCAAACACCAGACCCCTTGTCCACCTGTGCCACTCATTGAGTAAATGTGAAGATCTGTGTAGAGTTTGGGGTAGCTTGATCCAACAGCAGAGGTGATCAGGAGCCTGCAGGGTGGGCACACAGAGCCTGAGAGCTGGGGTTTGTTTGGCCAGGGGAGGGTGAGAGGGGATCCACAACCCGGCCTCAATGGGGATGGAGCCAGACTGGTTTTGGAGGCACGCTGCAGAAGGACACGAGGCAGCAACTCCAAATCACATCGTGGAAAATTCCAGTTTGGCATTGCAAATAACTTATCCACACGAGGGTCCTCTGGAACAGGGGGTCAGGACCTTGTGGCATCCCCGTGTGCACTGAGGAAGCCCGGTGGCCATCTAGCTTTGAGACGAGTCCCGACCGTCCTTTTATTTGCGTTTAGGCACAGCTGTAGAAAACAGTGGCTTTGTAATAGAGCAATGACCTCTCAATGGATATACTTCCTACTGCTCATTGAAAAATAGAATTTCCATCCCATGGGAAATTCTGGTATTTTCATATTTGTTTTCATCTCAAATTGGAACAGATAATTCCTGAAAAGAATTGATTTGCAAATGTCAGAGTGTTTTGTGTTGACATTTTGAGCTAAAATGAGATATTTTTGTTTGAATCAGGTCATCGTTTGCCTCCGCCTGAACAGCCTCTTGCTTGCAGGAGCTGTAGCTCTATTTCCTGTGATCCCAGGAAATCCCATGACTGGTTAAACTGTCTCTACCATAACATGCCCTTATTTCTTCCAGCAGCTGATTACTCAGGGGAATTACAAGTCTTCCAGCCTGCAGTGTGCTGGCTTGAGCAGATGTAGAACAAAACAAGAACCATCACTTTTCTGACCGGAACTCATTTTTTGATAACATTTTTTTCCCCGTGTGGGGAATCTTGGTTTGAGCGAAAATCTCATTTTCTGAAGGGAAAGCAGTTCGTTTCCCCTTTATTTTAAGGAAAATGTTCCGTCAGCCCGACATGCAATAAATATGTTCACATATATGTGTGAAGGTGCTTATTTTCTGCTTTAACAAATGCCGCAGCCACGTTCTGTTCTCATTTCCCACACACAAGCTCAGACTTTTCCCTGTTAGTTTCACTGGAGTTAATCCAGTCACGGAGACATAGCTGGGACTAAATTTGGCCCAAGGAAGAGATTTATTGTTTTTTGTAATAACACAGAGATGGAGCCACAGCTGGTACGAACCAAGGAAATCAGTGGAATTTGGATGACTTATACCTGCCGAGGTTCAGCCCCAGAAATATTAATAACTAACTACCTGTAGTGCTTACAAATGTATTTACAGTCCGTTCCCAGGGCTGCTTTGGGCAGAAGACAGCACATTTGCAGGCTTGCCTACTCGGGCTGGCAGGAAGGGGTTTTCACACTTTCTGCTCTGTTGGCAGCAGCCGCGGTGGATCTCCTCTCCCATTCCTCTTCTCTCAGCCAGGGCTGTTTGTCCAAAGCCTCTGCAATATCTACCTGCAGATCTTCTGTTCTTTCCGTGCTCTAAACCCTGTGTTCTGCAAAGTCAGTGTGAGCTGAACGCAGGCATCCGAGGACATAATTTGGGCTTAAAATTTGTAGCACATTAGGAGCATGCTAATTGCCTAGGGTGACATCCAGCTGACAGCTGATTTGCTGGCAACTCTGTTCTTATTCCTGTTTAAAATTCTATCTCCTAAATAAATGAGTGATGGGATCGATAGCCTCGCTCTGTTAACAGGAGGGCTGTGGTGCACCACTGTGACTTTGACTTTGCTGTTTTCTTTGCCAACTAATTATGACCAAAGTGACATCACAGGTGATCTTCGCTTGCTCCTGAGAGACTTTTAACACCACCTTGTAGGCGCTTTTCCCAGAACCAATGGCTTTTCTCATCTGCTGCTCTGGTTTCCTGTTCATTACATTTGTTGACAAGTGGAGAAAAGGAGGCTCAGGGGGGACGTTTTTCTCTCTCTACAACTCTCTGACAGGAGGGCGCAGCCAGGTGAGGGTTGGACTCTGCTCCAGGGAACAAGGGGCAGAACAAGAGGACATGGCCTCAAGTTGTGCCAAGAGTGGTTTAGATTGGGTGTTAGGGAAAGATTTCTTCACTGAAAGGGTGGTCAAGCATTGGAACAGGCTGTTCAGGGCAGTGGTGGAGTCACCATCTCTGCAGGGATTTAAAAAATGTGTGGATGTGGCACTTGGGGACGTGGTTAGTGGTGGGCTAGTGACTCCATCTCAGAGGGCTTTCCCAACCTGCAGGCTTCTGTGATTTGAAGCGCTCAGATGAACTCATCCAAGTTGTGTCCTTGCTGTTTCCTTGCCTGGCTGGGACATTTCCTTCTGCGTGCCAGGGTGGGCATTTAAAAATATAACTCACTTGATTGCTTGCCCAAATGTTTGCCGATGGAAGTATCTACACAGTGAGAAAATGTCAATCAACTTAATTGCATGTGCAAATTCCACTCCGCATGTGTAAATACAGGATCTGTGTGTGGTTTAAGTCTCTGCACTGGGAAATTGGGCTTTGCTACCTTTTAAACGCAGTCATTAAGGGTTTGTACGTGGGTTTCGATAGGACGAGGGGAAATGGCGTCAAGTTGCACCAAGGGGAGGTTCAGGTTGGGTATTAGGGAAAATTTCTTCACTGAAAGAGTGGTTAAGCCTTGGAACGGACTCCCCAGGGAAGTGGCGGAGTCACCACCCCTGGAAGGGTTCAAAAAACCAAGCAGACTTGGCACTTTGCAGTGTGGTTTAGTGGGTGTAGGTTTTGGTCAAAGGTTGGACTGAAGATCTTGGAGGTCTTTTCCAGCCAGTTCTATGATTCCTTCTGTCAGTGCTACCTCGGATGAAGTAAGGGGCAGGAAAAAATACTAAATTGAATTAAGGCAGCGGTGATGTCTCCTCTGTGCAGCAAGGGTAGGCAGGGCTGGGTGTCGGATCCCACACAGCCCTGGGCTGTGAGCTCAGGAATGGACAGTTGGGAAGGGTTAATGTCTCATTTACATGACTGAGAACAAACAACTACGGGAAATGCCCGGTTTACAATAAAAAAAGATGTGGATTGGGAGGTACAGGGGAACAAAAGACTCACAGATAACTTGAAGCAGTATATCCAGGAGAGAGAACATCTATTTCAGTGGCCTGCTAAGCATCAGAGACCTTATATCTGTGTGGTCAAATCTCTGCATAGTTGGTTAACCCGGTCATAATAAAAGAAATTCAGTGAATTTCTCTCTCCACAATCCTCGGATGAGATTTTCTTACTTTGCCCAAGCACTTTCCATGGGAACTTCTCTATTAAATCAAAGCAGACATCCCTCTACCCCTCTATCTGATAGTAGCCAGCACCACTTGCTTCAGACTAAGGTGAAGCAAATCCTGCAATGGGAAGCTAAGGAATAATTTGCTGTAGATAAAGTTACTTTGCTCAGAGGTTATCTTCAGCCACAAAGCACAATTCTTGCTATCTGATCCCGAGCAGCATGAATCTTTACTTGCCGCTCTGCAGGAGAATGAGATCTCCCCATTGTTCCCGGTCCTGGTTTCCAAAATCCATCTTTTCTGCAGGATGGATGGGATGTACCTTGTCCCTAGATGGAGCTGTATTTCACTGGTGTGCTGGGTACAGGACCAGCAGTGCCAGACCCCGTTTCGCAGTTTATTGTCAGGAATATTGCAATTTGCTGCCTGTTGTTCTCCTTGGTGCTCAGTTCTGCCTCTGCGCCTTTTTTTTTTTTTCCTGAGGATGTTTGTGCTTAGGAATAAAAAAACCCCAAACAACATAAAACAAAAAGAAAATTATTGTGTAACCCCCAGTACAGGAATCTGATTAGGAACAGAGCCCTGGGAGAGGCAGGGGCAAATTCTCTGTCCGAGCTGCTTTGAGAATTGTCATGTGTTATATTGCCATAAAATAACAACCAGGAGTTGGAAGAATGAGGGTTATTCCCACGAAAAGCCACCTCTCCCAAACAGCAGCACTGCGTGAAACCAACCGGTTGTGTACATAATATTTCATTAGAATTAATATTGTTACTAACAGATGTCCATATTCAGCAGGGCAAATGGAGATGGGATTTTATTGTTTCTCACTTCCACATAAATGGATCTCGAGCAGTGATTACGAAAAGCAGCAATTAAACGTTAAAGCAATAAAGCTCGGGTTTAACCATCTTCCCCAGAAACTTGCGCTTCTCCCCCAAAAGCAGGCAACTGAGAAACGCCAGATTTTAAAGTGCTGCAGGTTTTGGGGTTGTTTTTGTGGTTGTTGTGTTCCTCCTGTTCGGCTCCATGCAAACAAACCTGCAGATTAGTGAGTGCGTGTGTGTGCCCGGGCGTGTGCGTGCGCGAGTAACCCAATTTCTGCCTTTCATACTTCGCCCAGATTAGAGGCCAAGCCCTGCAATGTGGTGGCGAAACATCCAAGCTGGAGTGGGGGCTTAGTTTTTCCTGCGTTTGATGTAACAGGTAGATAGAAATGTCCCCTCACGGGGACAGGTTTATTTGGTGCAGCTCTGTCGTTTTATTTATTTACCGATAGCCGCGGCGTTATTTTGATGCAAAACTCTGCCTGCCTCCCCCATCCCCCCTTCCCCTCCTGCCTTCCCTAGAAGTGACATGATCAAAAGCTATTTCTTCTTCAGAGTGATTTCCAGTAACCTCCGGAGCAGTTTTTTTAATTAAATAAACCTCATCTTGTCTAGCTTTCTGGTCAGCATTTTGAACCCCCTGCAGATGGGTCTGAAGGATTAACAGCAAATCCTCCTCGACCCAGCTCAAGCAGATGGGCGGCATGTGTCTGATAAATACTAGGACAAGGTCTGCTTCCTCGTGTTTCCAACAGATAGACGGTATACCCTGTAAATTAAATTTAAAATGGTGGCCCTTTCAACCCTCAGAATAGCAGAGGAAAAGGAATACAAATGATATGAATTTCCCATTCCTGGCACATTGTCACCTCTCGACCACCGAGTCAAACATCACCTGTTGGGCAAAGTGGTACCTCCAGGGAAGGTCAGGTCAGGGAAATGCTGAACTTGGAGAGCACACAATGTGTGTGTGAGCCCCCATTCCTGGCTGCTGCATCTCTTTGCTGATGGCTTTTATTTGCATATCAGTTTGCAGAGTATCCTCTTTCCAAGTGAATGTCTCTTTAACATTGGCACCCATACAGCTGCTGCAAGGGGAGGCAGACCCGAATTCCTGCGTGTGCAGAGAAGGGAAACTGCTCTGCCCTGGGCAGGGAGTTGTGCTGAGCTCCCTGAGCAGAGAACTGGCCATTTCCCTCACCTATTCACTTGCAAGGGGTCAGGAGTGATGACCTTGGCTCCCGGGTGTGAGGGCAGGGCTTGGGGATGGAGGGGAGTCTCCATGCAGGTCCCACTTGCTTCCACAGAGGCCCTCCAGGCCCAGGGATTTGCCAGTTTACAAAAGATGCTCAAGAAACGACCCCTTTCTCCTTATTTTGTGCCTTTTTTCTTTCTTTCTTTTTTTTTTTTTTTTTTAATTTTTCATTTTAGAAGGAAAACCAGCCGTTTTTAAGTGTCGTGCTTTATCTGTCATTCCTCCTGCCATCTCTTGCCCTCCAGGCTGGTGGTCACTCAGGAACAGAAAGATTTGCCTACAATTGCTCTGCCTGACAGCATTAGTGGAAACTGCCTTTCCCCTGGTGACCTTGCTGCTAAGCTGGAGACTGCCAGTGACTGTCACCTCCAGTGACACTGCTCAGAGGGTCCTTGTCAGAACAATTACCACTGGTATGTCACTAGATTGTCTTGCAGAGCCTTGGGCTCCTGAGTCGGGGTACCTGTGGTATTTTGGGGTAAAAAGTACTGTGTTTATTGGCCAGATCTCGGGGATGTGGCACGCTTGTGAAGTCGGTGGCTCTGCACCTCTGCAAACAGGTGAGGAGGTGGTGGGAGCCGTGCAGAAGCAGCAAATGAGATGTCCTTTGAAGGCTCATTTAAACCTCAAGTTGGAGAGATTGGGTTTGGGGACATAATCTCCTGTTAGAGGCATCAATACATGGAGGATGTGTTTTCCATTCCTGAAACATTGGTTTTCCCTCTCAGATAATTTAGGCTGTGATTTTAGAGAGGAAAAAGAAATAGCTAAACCAGTTTAAGGGTAGCAAGCCAGCCAGCCTTTCCTCCCAATCCATCCCAGTCAGCGTTCAAGGGTCATATCTTCTGCAGAGCCCTTTGTAGATAAGGTGTTGTGGGATGAATGCTCTCTTGGAAGGGTGATAGCAGTGGAAAAAATGAGAGAATTCAAAGGAGGAGTTTAAAATGCCATAAAGCTGGTGGACTAAATGTTCAGCTGTTGCAAACCAGCTTACTCTTGGCTGTGGGTGGACTTGCATCATGTTACTCAGCTAAAAATCTGGTCCACAAAAATCACAAAGAGAATAACAGAAGAGGCCCCTGGGCAAATTTTATATTTTTTTGGATGTTTCTGGATGCTGCTTCTGCGAGTTCTCACTTTTAATTATCTAAATGACACTTTCCACTGATGTTTTCTTCAGCAGGATCACTGTGGGCATATAAAGCACATTTCCTTAAGCATTGCTTGTCTCTCAGGATTGTGAGGTGCCAAGGCAGAAGCAGCAGTTCCTTTTATGACATATGCCCGTGCCAGCTCACCTTTAATCCTTGCGATGAGAAACACTCAAACTTTGTAAAGATGACTGGGAAATCTGAGTGAATGAACAAGAGAGAAACAAAACCATTCACTGCCTTATTTTTCCAAATAACTGGAACGGTTTAAAAAATGAGTCAGCTTTTTTTTTTTTTTCCCCTCCCTTGGGTTGCCCAAAATATTTTATTTTTCAGCACTTTAGCTGTGCTCTTTATCTGCTTGCAGAGCTGAGATGTTGGGGTTTGATAACTCCCTGTCTTTTCATGGCCTGGCACAAGGAAGCTGAGATAAGTGGAAGGGAGAAGTTATGTTTTGTGATTACGTGGTGTCCCCCACAGCACAGACCTGTCTGCCCACTGAATACTTCCTCATTTGCCTACAGGACACAGGAATATATTTGGAGCCAGAGGTTGTCTTTAGCTGCAAAGTCACAGGGCGAAGCAAGGCTCAGTTGTCAATTTTAAGAAGCACAGACCTCGTCTGCTGGAGACCCGCTCAAAGAAAACTTCTTTTTCTGTGATAAGTGGAAAACTCGATGTTTAAAGTGTCCATTTACAGCAACTTTTTCATGGCTGAGAATGTAGCAGTTGAACAATTTGCACTGAAGTAGTTTCTTTTCTTTTCTCTTTTTTTTTTTAATCAGGATTGCAGTTTTAAATTTTTTCAAGACGGACTTTCCTAGGTTTTGTCAAAAATATTGAATGACAAAAAATGTCAATTTCTTTCAGCTTTCAAGGCTAAAAACTTGTTTTCTTTCTCATGTAAAACATTTCTATCAACACATTTCAACACATTACCACTGGCATGCCACCAGATTGTCTTGCAGAGCCTTGAGTTTAAAGAAGGTTTAAAATTTCCTGGTGTACGAAAAAGTCGAGAAGATTTCACCCAACAACGTTTTGTCTTTAACAGAGAAGAACCCCGATACTGTCTTGTCTTTTCAAGTGAATTTCTGTGAGAGATGTTTGGAACTTGTATTTTTTAGTTTTTATGCAGCACTTCTGTGTTCCAGACCAGGCTGGACAGGGCTTGGAGCAGCCTGGGATGGTGGAAGGTGTCCCTGCCCATGGCAGGGGGTGGAATGAGATGGGTCCCCTCCAACCCAAACCATTCTGGGATTCTGTGATGCTGAGACTGGAAAGATGACTGGATCTATTCCTGATCCAACAAAATCACACTGAGAGAGAAGGAAGTGGCTCTTCTCTCTCCTCCCTGCTCTGGCCCAGGGGCAGGGAGGCACCTTCAGACCAGGTGGGCAGCAGGACAAGGTGCGGGAGGCTGCACTTCCACACCCCCTTCCCACTGCAGCACCTCCTGGAAGGGAAAAGCCTCAGGAACAATTCTGAAGAGCAGTGATTTATTCTCCACTTTCAAGTGATACTGTGAACCTTTTGAAGCAAAGTGAGGTGGTTATTTTTTTTGTGTGTTGTTTCTTTTTTTTCCCAGGGATTCCCCAAGTGGATGGCTGTCAAAGATTTTAGTATACTGCAGGCACAGCAGCTAATTCTCAAATCTCTTGCAGAAGGATCTTACAGAGGGAAGCTAGGATGCAAATCCTTTTGAAGGCTTTTTCCATTTTGAAACCTATAAATAGGAAAGTAGGGCAAAATGACTTTGACAAGTTTAGACCTCACCTTCTTTAATTACTCTCTTTGGATCAACAACCTGACTGCAAATGCTTATCTGCTCCCACATTACGCACAGGTTTGGAGTTTATTTTTTAAGAATAGTGCATGACAATTCTGCATAATATTTTTAATACCCCTGGCCTCCAGAGATTTCCATATTCCAGTTGATCTTTAAGTTTATAATTGATATAAATGGTGAGCAGGGCTGATTGCTTGAATTGTCCTTTCAGTGTAAAAAGTCTGTCTATTTATTCTGTAAGAATAGTAAATTTTCTTCCTAATTCTGTTTCTGCATTTCTTCTTCCTTTTTTTGAAAAATGTGAAGATTTAAATTGAATGTGCTTTGCTTCTGCTTAGTAGTAATTGCTAATATAAACTGTAAGCTATAAATAAATTAGTTCCGTGGGTGCTGTTTTTATAGATGTTTAAAACAAAGCTTGTCTGGTCACCCTTCTATAATGCATGATGTTGTTTTAATAAATAAGATAAACGATGATCCTTGTGGGTCCCTCCCGACTCAGAATATTCTCTGATTATTTGCTATCTCTGTGACTGTTGCGTGCACACAGTGTGAGGAGGGAGGTGATTTGTGTCACTTTACAGAGAGCACACATGAAAAACAACACAGTTGTGTTAAACACTGCATTTGATTGTGCTACAAGACCTGAGACACGGCTGTTGTAGGATGATTTCTGCTTTTCTGTGGTACGAAGGGCTGTAAAACATATTAATTTAGTACAATACTGCTTTCTGCCTCATTTATCACGCCAATATCCAGCCTTGATGAACACAGGAGAAACACTGAGTGCAGGGGGGAATGTTTTGAGAGCTGTGTGGTGAGCAGGCTCTGAGATCAGGGATGCAGGAGCCACCACACAAATTTACCATCAATAGGTCTCTGTGCAGAGCTGCAGTTCAGTGCTCCAGGTGTGGAGTTGTTGGATCAGTCCTTCTCCTTCCTCAAATCAGGAATAACGTGGCAGCAGGACTAGGGAAGTGATTCTTCCCCTGTGCTGGGCACTGATGTGGCCGTACCTCGGGTGCTGTGTCCAGTTCTGGGCCCCTCAGTTCAGGAAGGACATCGAGGGGCTGGAGCGTGTCCAGAGAAGGGAATGGAGCTGGGGAGGGGTCTGGAGCACCAGGAATGGCTCAGCCTGGAGAAAAGGAGGCTCAAGGGGGACCTTCTGGCTCTCCACAGCTCCCTGGGTGCAGCCAGGGGGGATCGGGCTCTTCTTACAGGGAACAAGGGGCAGGACAAGAGGACACAGTCCTAAGATGTGCCGGGGGATGATTAGGTCAAATATTGGAAAGAATTTCTTCACAGAAAGGGTGATGAGACATTGGAATAGACTGCCCAGGGAGGTGGTGAAATCCCCATCCCTGGAGGTGTTTAAGGAAAGGCTGGATGTGGCCCTCAGTGGTGTTCAGTCATAGGTTGGACTCGATGATCTCAGAGCTGTTTTTCCAGCCCAACTGATTCTCTGTGATTCTGTGATTCTCTGTGATCTCCCTGGCATGCAGCACCTGGGGACAGTGGTCTGTGAGAGCTGCCACAAGGAACAGTGTGGATTTGACGGGCAACAAAGCAGGATGGAGACGCAGAACCATTTGCCAGCTCAGCCCAGACACAGGAATCATCGAAGCTTTGGTGACTAAGGTGGACGTCAGAAGAATCAGATTCTAGAATTTTCTCTCTCACTCCATTTATTGACAGGAGCTGCAGATAAATAGCTCGGAGAGAGACATCTCCATTTTGGACATCCGTGTTTGCTCATGAGGCCCTCTGTGCTAGGCCATCACTCACTCCATGCATCCATCTATCCGAATTCTTCACAAGAGCTGCAGGGATTGTGGAGGATTGTTCCCTTAGTCCCATGCAGCAGGGACAAGCTTTGTCCTGGGTGCTTAGTGACAGTGGGTTTGCCTGGTTTTCTGTTATCTTTCAGCAGGTTTTGTTGCCATTTCTCATGCATTGTGATTCTTCTTTTTTTTGCAAGAAGGAACAGCCTCGAGTTGTGCCACGGGAAGTTTAGATTGGAGATTAGGAAATATTTCTCACCAAAAGGGTTGCCAAGCACTGGCACAGGCTGCCCAGGGCTGTGGTGGAGCCATCGTTTCTGGGAGGACTTAAAAGATGTGGATGTGGCACTTGGGGACATGGGTTAGTGGTGGCCTCGGCAGTGCTGGGGGAGAAGTTGGACTTGGTGATCTTAGAGGGCTTTTCCAACCTAAAGGATTCTGTGATTTTACGATTCATTTTACCAGTCTACCCCTTGCTGCTGCTTCCCATTAGACCAAGACATTCTTACGGGCTGGGAACTTCTAGAACCTTTATTTGACCCAACCAGTTTCCAGTTCGCCCCTTACCCCATTTTGCAGTGAGTTACTTCTAAACCTGCTGGAGAAGGACAGTGAGCTGAGTGCTAAACAGACATGCACAATACATTTTGAGTCAAAATATGTTCCTGCGATGCATCATCTCTGGCCACAGTTGTGTTACTGGGAGTGCACAGAGCTTACAGGAGAGAACTTGCATGTCCAAGAGGAGCATCCACTGCCAGCTGTAATTCTATGCTGTCCCATGCCACTGTTGCACACAGCTTGAGAGTTGGACCACCAAAGTCAAATTATTTTGAATTCTCTGAATGTTGCTCACACTTGGACCTGCAGCACTGATTTTTTTTTTACAGTTGTATAAATGATAGCACAATTTACCTTCAGTTCTTTGAAGGATTCTAGTGCCAGCTAGCACTGTTAAGGTCTTAGACAGAGTCCAAGCTCCATCAGATGTTTTACTGCTCAAGTGGTCTGCTAAATGTTATCTGCCAAACTGGTTTTTAAGCTCCTGATGCTATCTTGAATCACAAAGCATTAAGGCAGCTAGCTGGGTTTTAATCTAAATATTTTAAAGGAAATGCATAATAACCATTACTACCAGATATTTTCCTTGTTGTTCTGATTTTATTTCTTCAGTGTGCTGCTTTTTAAAACAAGTGTTTCAGTTTCTTATTCCCAACAGGGCTCTGTACCACGGGAACAACTCCTAATGATCCATTAGGTCATCAGTGCCTCCAGCCTGCTGGCCCCAAACCAACTGGTCAAAACCAACAGATCTTGGTGATTTAGGCTGGTTTTGAACCAATCTTTAGCATTTTCTCATTCTTCAACTCCCTCTTTTTATGTTAGAGCCTCCCATGTTGAATGGGTGGCAGCCAGAAAACAACGCTCACAGCAAAGCATGGGGATGTAAAGATTTAAACCAACATTTGTGCCACACAGTGGGAACTCTGATCCACATTTTCTGTGTTGGTCTGTACTTCCTTTTACGTGGTCAAGACACGATTTTTGGGCAGGTCAGAAACCTCATGGAAAGGTCCTGAGTTCGCAGATGAGCCAAGTGTGAGGATGTCTGTCTGTCTGTGCTGGTTGTCAGTAGTGTGGCTGAACAGGTACCCATGAACTGCCGTGTCCGTAGGGAAGGCAGAGGTGGATGGATCTGCTCAGCCCATGACTGTGGATGCCCATGAAGGTGCAGTGGGGATGCAGAGCCTTCAACACTGACATTTAGCCTACAACTCCCTTTTCAGGGGTTATTTTGTGAGCCCCTTGGAGCACAACCTTTGCAGACTGCGAGTTAAAGGCGAAGCTCCCTTGTCCCCCCTGCCCCTTCCTCACGGAGTTCCGTGAGCAGAGTGTTCAGCAGGTATCTCTCTCTGTTACTGAAACAATCTCTGACATCTCTGATCTTTTTTTGGGTATTTTGCAGCTGATGCAGATGTGGAAAATGCATGGAACAGTTCCTGAATTCCCACTAAACATATTTAAATAGAAATTGTATATAATATGGGAGAGAGGTGTTCACTAAATACAGATATATTGAACAGCTATGATAAATCAATGGTGTTGCCTTTGATAAGGCCAGCACAGAAAACCCTTCCATGGCAGAACCTGTTCTTGTCCCAAAAGTTTGGAAGTGTCCCTGGGAAGAACATAAGCCATCCTCTCCTCACCTGGGCTGCATTCGATGCAGATACCCGAAATACAAAATCACTGTTTCTGGTTAACTGAACCAAAGCAGAGCATTTTTCTCTAATTTTTGAGGTAGGTGTGCCCTTGTGCTGCATTAGCTCCCTTTTATTTTCTATAGGCAGAAGCTGTGGCCACAGTTTTGTTTTCCTAATTTCCTCTGATTTTAGGAGCTCTTGATTGCGGCGCCCCTGCGTAATCATTCAAGGTAGATTGTTAGTGTAAGCTGCATTGCAAGGTCTGCCTCTATTCAATGTGTTGCTGGCTATAACAGAGGCCCCAGACTAAGGTCAAAATTATTATGTGGAGATTAAACTGTAGAATTTAATTATGTATTCTGTTGCTCCTAGTACATTTATTAATTTAGCAGTACAAACTGACTGGAGCTAAACAAGCAGGGCTGATTAATTTGCAAAGACATCTAGGTAACAGATTGTGATCAAAGTGGAGACCTGATCCTGTTAGATTGAAATGTGTTGTTTTGTGCTACATGAAGGACATAGAGCAGCATGGTTTATCTTTATCAATGCTTTCCTCTGAAGGAAAGGAACAAGCTTGCAGATATAATCAGCGCTGAGGCAATGCCACTCAATAATTACCCACTGTCTCATCATAATCCCGGAACTAAGCCCCTGCCCAATCCATCTGGGACACTTTTCCATCTATTGCACAGCTCAAGAATACGTGTGTAAGCTATTACCTCTGGTCGTGCTATCTGTCCCCTGAGTAAAGATTCATAGCAGTGACCAATTATGTTGCAGGGGGCTTCTCTGTCTTTCTGTCTGTTGTTGTTTTTTTTTTTTTTCCTTTTTGCCACTGAATCATCCTGTATTTCTTAATTATAGTAATGGCACACCAGTGCCCCACTGCTTCGGGGTGCAAGAGCCCACACAGCTACAAAAGTGGTGTTGCTTGTCACTTGGAAAGCGACTGTTAAAGGAATGGGGGTGTGAGAAAAGCCTGCGTTGATGTGATCAGGCATCTGAAAGCCAATTGAATGCTACAGGTGGAAGTTTCTATTCTTGGGAGGAGGAGAAGGACCCAGTTTGCATGGCAACTGAGACGGTGGAAGCTCACAGCCCGAAATCCTTATTTTTTAAAAAAAAAGAGATGGTAGAAAAACCAGTGGCCGAAGTATGGATTTGGGATGGCACTGCCTTAGAAAGGATGGAGAATGGACCAGGTTCCCGTTCTCATGGGCACAGGAGGCAAACCTGAGGTCAGCACTGTGCCAGCAGCTACTCTGCTCTGCACCCCCAGTGCCAAGAACAAAGACAAATATCCAGCCCATGGCCCAAAGGTCCCAAAGTTCAAGCCAGTGTTTAAAAGGGGAGCAGAGCAGCTTCACGGAGGTCTTTGCCTTAGACTAAGCAGGATCAGCAGGGACAGCTGCAGGGTCTTGAAAGTCAGGACACTCATTTACCACGGATTTAAGAGGGTCTCTGGTGGTGTTCTGTGTTGATAATCTGGCGATTCTTGTGTGCTGGGCAAAGAAGAAAAGTGGAAGGAGGAAAGAGATGGCTTGAAAAGGATGAAATCCCAAATAATTGCTTTATGTGATTGCTAGAGAAGATGTTTTGTAGGCACGAATCAGATTTTCCCCCCAAGGCTGATCATCGTGAGAAGTTGCCGTGATGTCTCTTTGTGTCTGTTAAGTATTGGAGTGGAATGCTCTGAATCACAGCCCTGCCCAGCACCGTTGTCACGGGGAATGGATTCGAGAGGTGACTCTGGATGTCTCTTTGCCTGTTTCCTCTCGCACAGCCAGGAAGGGCACCTGCACCTTTCCCTTTCCTTTCTCTTGTGTCTCCCCTGACGGAGCGAGCACACACACACACCTATAATGAGATGTGCAGTTGCTGATTATCTTATGGACAGGGATTTTTGGCCCCAGTGGAGCCTGGGGCATAGAGATCCTCAAGGACTGTGTGATCCCTATAGGCAAAACAGGCAAAATGTAGGGAATGAGACATAAAACCTGAGAGAAGTGTCCTGGCTAGCAGGGCAGGTCAGTGATAAAACCAGGGAGGCAATTCCAGCCTCCCAGCCCAGTCATCCCCTAAATTCTTGGAATTTAATAGCAGAAGCATTTATACCATAGGATTGCAGTGATTTTAGCAGAGGAATCTTATCCATGTAAGTGTGACACTTTTTAGAGGTGCCAGTTTACAGACAGAGCAGAGTTAAGTGCAAAGACACAACACTGAATTGATCTCTGAAGAACAAAACCAAGTGGGTTTGTTTTTTCCAAAGGCTGAGAGATAAATCCATATTTTGGTGATCTAACAGGTGGCATTTCTTTCAAGGAGAAAGCAGAACGAGGCTGCTGGATGATAAGAAATACTAAAAAAAAATCAGGTAATTTATTTTTGTGTGTCGTTCGAGGATTAATCCCCTTACTATAAATTCCTCCTGAATTATTTCCGCTTCATTCTGAAAATCTTGTCTATGGGTGAAAGCAAGCCTTTAATTTTTTTCTAGTCCAGAACTACTCACAATAAGACTTTTTTTATATTTATTTTTTTTTATTAGATACCTTTTTTTTGGGTACATCTACACATAATGCAGAACAAACACACAGCATTTCCAAAGGACTTGTTTTCTGGAGAACGAGACATTTAGAGATCTTCACTTTTATCGTGATTATTTCTAGAATGGTTCACTGATAGAAACGTGTCCGGAGTGGGGGGGTAATTTTTCCTTTTCTGATTAATAACCCTGAGGCAGGGTCATCTTTAGCCATGGTCATGGGGACTGGCTAGACTGGTCCAGATGGTGCCATGTTGGCTAACTTCCTGTCAATACTCTTAACAGCTTACAGATAGGTTTATCAGGAACGGGCAATAACTCAGTCTAGACAAAAGAGTCTATCAGGCATCTAAACTAACAGAAGGAAGACAGAGGATATTCCTAATTTTCGTATATCAGTTGGGCTGCCCACTTAAGACTCGGTATGAGACAGAAATTGGTCATTAGGACGCTGCGCTGAACTCTGCCCTCTGAGCAGAGACTGTTTGCCCCTATTTTCCAGCCAGAATTGCTGAGGTTGATTCTTGAAGCCGCAATGCTCAAGCCTCCCTTCTCTCCCCATCGCTGTCCCCAGTTTCAAAGTTGTCCTCATGAGTTTTATCCCCACACAGCCAGGATAAAAGTTGCCTTTGATCAGAAGACAGCCTCCTTTGGGCTTCCAAATATTTTTCTTGCCCTGAATTCTTAATTTCTGCATGATCCATGCTCGTGGGGTTCAAAGTAGGCCACAACTGCTTTCCATGCCCCTTCTCTGCAGGAATGTGAAGAGCCCAGTAGGTCGCTGGGGACTGGAGGCTTGTTTTTAACCTGGCTGTTGGTTTTGATATTCCAAATATACCCAATGTCCAAACATTCCAGTGTCTGTCACTGCCCACCTGATGGCCATGGTCAAAAAGAATCTGCTTGGAAAGGAGGCTGAAGATGATGTTATCCCCTGCTAGAGATTTGTTTTTTGAAGCCTCTGTTCAGCAGCCTTTTCAGCAGGCTGAGGGGTGATCAGAGAGCACTGTGCTGTATTGGCCGCCTTAGGGGAAATATTCTGCGTGAATCCTGCAGTCATGGTGCTTTCATTATGCTGATGTCTTTGTCCAGGACTGCTGAATCTTCTTCCCATTCCCATTCAATCCAACAGCTCCGCTTTGCCTGGTTTACTCACTGCTCGTAAAAAGCAGTGGGTGAAAATACGCTCCTCTTCATTTCTTTCTTTATTTCTTTTAAACCTCCCAGCTCGTGCCAGCCTCTCTCAGGATGACATTCCTCTTCAGGATGGGATCAAGGACTCCTCCTTTTATCACTGGTAGTGATGGACCTTCTCCTGCTCCTGGTGGGACCCTGTGCAGAAGAAGACCCAGCCTTGGCTCAGCCCGGATGACAGCACAGGGCCCTTATTCCAGCACACGCCTCCGTCTCTGCCATTTGATGGAGCTGGGCTGAGAGTTGCGTTTTTTAATTTTATTTTATTATTAGGCTTCATGGTTGAGGGATATTCATAAATGGTTTATGATAATTTATCAGCCCACTTGGGTGAATATTGAATTTTGTATTTTACATGGCATGCCAATTTCCCATCTGTTGTATTTGAATAATATACAGGATAGACACTACCACTCAAGTAATCCCTTTACTACCAAATCAATATACAGTGCATATGGTGCTGTTTGGCCCACAGATATTTATTGTAGGTCTCTTTGGATAATTATCTTCTAACTCCCCCTGTGTCCTGGTTCTGTAAGCCCTGATCCTGCAAATGCCTGTGACACGAGTGGCCTCGCACATGTGAGCCCTTCCGTCGTGTTTACCGAAAGTTTATTTGTAAAACCTTCAGAATGTTCTGTTCGTGGCACCTTTCATCACTCCCGGAGAGCACCTGGGATGGGATGGCTGGCTGCTGCAGACGATGCTCATCTTTTTTGCTCCCTGCCAGGATTTTCTGTTCACATGGATTTGCATGACAGTTCTTCAACTGGAAAACAGTTTGGGGATCCTCGCTTTAATGAAGGCTGATGTGGTTGTTTCAAAGAGAAAACAGTCAAATAACTTTACAAAAACACCCAAAAAAACGAAACGAGCCCACACCTCACCAAATTACCTGCAGAGGCATTTTAACCCTTTTTGGTGAGGGGATTGTTTTTAAAAGGTTGTTTGTGATCATTGTAAAAGAAACTCACACTTCTTCAGCTGAAACGGAATTCTAACAGGATTTCTTTAGATATATTGATGTGGGAAAGTGCTTTTAGCCCCATGGTGACATTAAGGTTCCTTCACCAGGTAATTTTGGTGCCTCAGAAAATTTGTTTCAGTGCTGCATTTGCCAGGGAGCAAATACAGAGTATTTTAGGATGTGATTGAAGGGCTGGAAATATTTAGGAGATTTTTTTTTTCCTGCTTCCTTTGGTACAAGAAAGCTCTCTCTCCGTGGCTGCATCACACTCAGGTTCTGAACTCAGCTTTAAAGAACAAACAACTCAACCTGGATTCCCTCCTGCTGAGAGGATTCTGTGGGAGGTAAAAGTCACAGAGCCTTTCCCTGACTCACCAGTGCTGGAGGCTGCTCAGCAGTGTGAGGGAGATTGATTTTATTTGCCCTCCTCCTTGGGGCAGCAATACACAATTTTACAAGAGCAGCATAACAGGGTCTGGGTGGGAGTTTGGAAAGGGGCAGATGAGAGCTGGCGAGGCTTGAAGGGGCAGTGGATAGGGCTGGGAGTGGCAGATCCAGCTTGAAATTTGTGGTTTCGTTAAAAATAATTTAGTATATTAGTCATATTAATGCTGGTATAAGAGGTGTTTTCCAGGCCTTTCTTGTTTGCATCCCAGCTGACTGTCTGTGTGCTGCTCCCCAAGGAAAATCAGCCAGTTTCAGGAGCTGTGAGGAGCTTCATGGGGATGTGGAGATGGATAAAAACCCCAGAACTTCGGTTGTGTTTGGGCAGGGCTGGAGGAGAAATTCCTTCTCTCATCCCTTTGCTGGAGGTGAGCTCGGCGAGGGCACCAAGTAGGACAGGTGTGAGTAAGCATTGCAAATGGGTTATTTTGGGGAGTAAAACTGTAAAAACCAACCTTATCCCATCTCCCCCAACTGGGGCAAGCTTCACTGACACGCATGAAAGGGAGGGATTGATAATTGATAAGGGTGGGACTATGAGGGAAAGCCTTGAAGGTAAAGTCCCACCTTTAAATCTTGGTGATTCACCACAGCTGCTGCAAGCAGCATTGGGAAAGGCTCCTAAATACTGCACAGGAGCTGAGCTGTCCACGTGAAGAGAGAAAATTCCCTTTGACATCAACAGCATTTCCTTAAATGCCCATGGCACATCTCTATGGTCTGGAAATAAGAAACAAATAAATACTAATGAATCAATCTGACAGCTCTCAGATGTGTAACAGGGCAAAGGTGCCCTAGCTCCAGGTAAGCGGAGATGAGTAATTAAAGGAAATAATTATTATGTGTTTGTTTAATTGAAAATTCCCCCAGGGGGAAATGAGATAATTTTAAGTAAATGCTTTCACCAATGCATTAAAAATGCATTTGTGATCAAGTCTAGATTCTCAGAGGCAGATGGGCAGGCCTGCAGGCAAACAGAGCTGCTGCAGCGACCCACTGCAGCAGAGCGGTGGGATGGGGCTTCGGCAGAAGGAGGAAAAGATAAAACCAAGGGAGTGATTTATTTTTTAAAGCCTGAGCAGATGCCTGCAGAGTTTCTGTGTGGTAGGAATGGCTGGTTGGATCTTCTCCTCTTCTGCACAGGGCAGGAGAAAGCGTTTTGGACTTGCTGGAGAATGTTTTATACCCCAAAATCTGTGTAAGTGTGTGTGCCTATGCATGCAGCACATGCTCATTTGTTCCCCATGTGTAAATCAACTTGCATCTACCTCTGAAAAGGATTTTCTCAATGCTTCCTTGCCTTTGACAGGTTCAAAACAAGGCTTTCTAAAAGTCTTTGTGCCAACCTCACCCAAGATTTTTGACATTTGCTGATTATCTTTGAAAGTTAAGTCAGGAGCAAGTCAGTTTTGGTTGCTGGATGGAGGAAAACCAGTTTTAAATGGTTTTAAATGTATCTAGACATTGTATGCAGTATTTTCTCAGCCTGGTCAGTTCTGTGAGGGTAATAGGGTGTAAGAACCCCTAAAATATAAATGTGGAACTCTCTGATCTGTACCCTTGAATCTTGCAGTTTGAAGACCTACCAATGTTACCGGCTCACGACCTCTGTTGACTACGGGATGGGGATGTGATGTGATGCTTAAAATTGAAACCTGTTCTCTTCATTCCCCTGGACCCACGGTGGAATGCACACTAATATTTGTTTAGTATGCTACCAAGCAATTACTTTGATAAGTCCTGAGATAAAGCAGGAGGCCTGGTCGATGCTAAACAAGCATTTCATTCCTTAATGGGCCATTTCTTTATTACCCTGCCCTTGTGCCAGATGTGCCCAGGTCTGGAACTTTATATTTGTGAGTAGTTTCTTTATCTGTAAAACAGCGACTTGCAGGGTAGGGCTTCAATTCAGATATTGCTGCGGGCATTTCTAAATTGTTTCATTCCCCCCTGCACACACCCATTCTCCAGCCTTCTGTGTCACACCCCCTCTGCCTGGGAAGCAGTGAGATTGTTACTGTGCAGGAGGTGTCTTCTCTCAGCAGCTCCGTGGCTGAGATTCAGTCTGTGGCTGAGCTGTATTATGTTTCTTTCCCTGTTTTAATGCTTTTCCACTGACACCTGTGGCACGACCCTGTGTGTGATCCTAGGTGATGAAATCCAATCAAGCTGAAACTCCTCGAGCTCCCTCGGACAAGGCAGATTGCTGAGGGGCCAGCCTTCATCCCAGCCCTCTGCTCACCAGGGCTGGGACTCTGGTGACAGGAGTGACGTGGCAGAGCAGGAGTCAGGTGGGAGCTGTTGCTGTGTAGAGGAGGAACTGCATGGGGGGTCTGCAGGAAGGGATATGAGAGGTTTGAGGATGGGGTTATTCCTGAAATAGGTAAAGGATGGTGTTCCAGGTACCAATTCTTGCAGCAGTCCACTACCTAACTCCCAAAATCTCTTAGAGCAGGTTGTTCTTGTCTTTTCATGGAATCACAGAATGGTTTGGGTTGTAAGGGACCTTAAAGCTCATCCAGTTCCACCTCTGCCAAGGGCAGGGACACCTTCCACTATCCCAGATTGCTCCAAGCCCCATCCAGCCTGGCCTTGGACACTGCCAGGGATCCAGGGGCAGCCACAGCTTCTCTGGGCACCCTGTGCCAGGGCCTCCCCACCCTCACAGAGAATAATTTTTTTTCCCAATATCCCATCTATCCCTGCCCTCTGGCAGTGGGAAATCATTTCCCCTTGTTCTGTCCCTCCATCCCTTGTCCCAAGTCCCTCTCCAGCTCTCCTGGAGCCCCTTTAGGCCCTGGAAGGGGCTCTGAGGTCCCCCTGGAGCCTTCTCCTCTCCAGGTGGCCGGGTCATGTCAAGCTTCTCATCCACCAGCACCCCAAGTCCTTCTCAGCAGGGCTGCTCTCAATCCATTCTCTGCCCAGTCTGTATTGACCCAACACACTTGCAGGACTATTTTATTTTATTTTATTTCATTTCATTTCATTTTTAAAAATTTTTATTTTTATTTATTTTATTTTAGATTACTTTAGATTATTTTATTTTATTTTCACTCTCTCGCAAGGCTTTTCACAAAAAGCCCATTTACAACATGTTGGACTTTATAATGTTCTCTTCCCACTTGAAAGTAGCCTTCACCACTAAAAGAAAATGTGAATAATTGGGAAATACCAGCCTGTGTTCCGTGGGCTGACAGACCCTCTCTTCCCTCTGCTGGCCCTCACAACGGGGCACAAAATCTCATTCCTAAAAATGCTATTTTTCCTTTTTATCAAAAAGCTATATCTCTGCTGTGAAATAATTTCAGGAAAGTTTGGGCAGGTGAAAAATAGGAAAAATACATTTCATCCAGCCGCAATCCCTAGGTTTTTAAACTAAATCGGAGAGATTTTTACCAAGATCTCTTGACTAATTAATTGAATTTCATGGAGATTTTTATCTTGGTGTCAGTGCATACACAGACATCTGGAGTGCAGCTCAAGGGGCCTCAACTCAACCCCTCCATTCTGACAGAAACTAGACCAGAACCTCCTCCTTTCCCAGCTTCTCCCATCCCTCCAGACTCGCTCTTGCCATTTATAATCCTCCAGAGACGTGTGAATTCCCTGCAAAGGGGCGGCGGAGCTCTCTGTGCCACAGCCCCACCCACTGCCCCAGCTCTGTGCCTCAGTTCCCCCTGCCTGGCTGTGCCATTCCCCCCTCTCCCAAAGCCTGGCCGAGGCAGAGCTGTGGATCACTGCCATTTGGCTGAGGGTCAATCCAGAGCAGGCAGAAGCCCTGGTGCTTGGCAGAGGGAGAGAGTCTTGAAGGATTGGAACACGGCGCCTGCTCCCTCTGTTAAAAGACTCCCATCCTTTCCTCTCCAAGTCGTTTGTGAGCGGGTGCAGCCCCTCTCCTGGATACCCCAACAGCAGCAATGTCTGGAATATCTCTTTCATTCTGGTCCGCCCAGGAGATCTCATTTCTCCGGGACCTTCCCGTGGTTAATCTTTGTCCCTGCCATTCCAAGGCTAATCTAAGGATGCAGGCCCTACCTTGGGCTACCCTGGAAGGCTGCTTGGAAGCCTCATCCAGCACAGCAGAGCACAGCTGCCCATCTTGGGAGCAAGGCAAACTGGCAGGAGCATATCACACCTGTGCTCCATGCTCTGAACTGGCTGCCAACTCGCTCCTGGGCCCCGTCCAAGACTGGTTAAATATCGATAAAGCCGGAAATGAACTAAGCTCTGACTAGATCCAAGTCTGCTTTTCTGCCTTGCCTCCTCACAACACCTGAAATGCCATCTGAGCCCAGATCCGTGTCCGCACGGCTGGTGCCCTGCTTGGATCAGGATCTCTGTTAACAGCCCATTGCTTTGTGGGGCCTGAACCCAAAGCCTGGGAAATCAAGGGGAGTTTTGCTGTGAATAAAATGGGGAGAGGCACCTGCAAGAACATTATGTGGAGACAGGAGGAAGGAGGAGCAGAGAAACAAAGAGAAGGATCACTGCTTATGTTGCTTGCCCAGAAAAACTGTGGCTGCCCCATCCCTGGAAGTGTCCAAGGCCAGGCAGGTCTGGGAGCAACCTGGGAGAGTGGAAGGTACCTCTGCACATGGAGGGGGTTGGAATGAGGTGATCTTTAAAGTCCCTTCCAACTCAAACCATTCTGTGACTCTACAATCTTTGAGCTAGAGTTCCTCATCCAAGGAAGAAAGATTTGAGAGGCTGTGAGAAAGGAAGGTGAGGGGTTGGCTTCTTCTCCTGTGTTTTTAACATAGCACAGGTATCTTCCCTGCTTGCAGTCAAGGACACCCAAGAGCTGTGACTCAGTGAATTTGGTGTTTATATCGATGTGCAGCACTCTCTGGGGTCAAACCGTGCACCTCCACTATTTCATCCTCCAAGTTCCTTGAACACCCTCAAAATTATGTTTTGACAGTCAGTGAAGGGGTCAAGCAACAAGCAGGGGGATTTCTTTGCACTGACACAGAAACTTGTTCGGGATTTTCTTGTCTTACTGTGATTTGGCTTTTTAAGATTTCCATCCTGGGAAACAACAGGAAGGCATCCCCTGAGGGAAGGAACTCCAGTCCACACATGCCTACCTCCAAATCATTGTGCTGGCCATTCCATCACTGGGCAGAGACAAACCCTGGTGGACTCGGGCCACCTGCTTTGGAGAGATGCAGGGAGCCAAAACATGCCTTAAGTGCAGTTCACTCCCTGGCCATATTTCAGCTTGTCCAAAGCACAATTGCCATCGTTCGGTGACAAGATGAGCTTTGTCTTCTCCCTCTCTGCTGTGTACAGGCTGTGCAAAGCTCCTTCCAGTCCCTTTGTGTGCCTGTGGCACCATCCTGGATGTGCTTTTTTACAGCCCACTCACTTTGGAGCACCTTAAGACCTTACAAACCGCAGTCCTGGAGTGAACTAAAAAAAAATCCCAGTTTATCCCAGTATCTTGTTGTTGGTAATGGCTACAGACCATAAGGGCAGGGCGGACAGTGAAAATTCCCCTGTATTTTGTTCCATTTTCATCTGCAGCTCAGAGACTTCCCAAGACAGAGACAGTTTATTAGTCTGGGATGGATTTTTATTCCATTGATTGGTTTAGGAGCTTTATGATTTAAACTTTTGGCACCCAAAACTTCCTTTGGCAATGAGTTCAGCAGCTTAACAGCAAAAAACGTGACCTCATTCATTTGTTTTGGAACCTATCAAATGATCATTCTGGTTGATATTGCCACGAGACAGTGCATCCTCCTTCCTGGTCACCTTCTCCGTCCCTCTTTTGATAAAGGTTCTTGTTATATCCAACTCCCGTGTTTTCTTTTTTGACCTGCGAAGGCTTTGTCAGTTTAGGATTCCTTCCGTGGAAGCCCTTCCTTCAGCAAACCTTGTCACCCCCCTCTCCATCCTTTTTTTAGATCTAAATCTCTGCCTGCCACAGGGAGATGAAAATTGCCTGTGATGCTTAGGACGTTAGGCACGGCTTTAACGGGAACCTTCACACACCAGGTATTTTCCAGCTCCCTCACCAAGGGCACCTGTGTTGTGTAGGAGCAAATCTGCCTCACTGTCACCAACAGGACACCTCAGAACTGGTGACTGTCCCCGCAGCAGCAGCCACAACCAGAATGGGAACGGAGGGATGTCAGCCTGCAGGGAGTTTGCACTCATGAAAAAGCAAGAGAAAAAATTGCCAGTGACATAGAGGTACCTGGTATCAACCGTTTGGGCACTGTCAAAGCATCTGGGTATTCCCTGGAACTCAGAAATGGTTATAAAAGCAGCTCATTCCATCACACAGCCTGTTGAGAATTTCATGCATGCACCGGGGGGGAAAAAAAAAAATCATGATTGCTGAACGCTCCATTTTCTTTTCAAGACACTGTGCTAGTCTGAAGTGGTGTATGTATACATTTCAGGCAAATGTGTACTTTGTCTTCAAATGAACAGCTTTCAAAATGATCTTTGGTTAAGCTCCCTTTTATTTTTATCTTTTATTCGCCTACAATGCCAGCTGAGGTTACCCATCTCCCGACAGCTACCAAATGGACTCGTAATTGTAAGGCTCGGTGATTTAATTAGACTCATTCTAAACACTCACATTTTTATCAATTAGTTAATGGGCTAAAGAGAGTCTTATTGTTGGAGCCAGGTCATTTGGAAGCTGGAGCCTTCGTGAGGGCAAGAAGCTGAAGAACAACAGCGTTAATATCTGTAATTAACCTCACGAGTCCTGGTTTGTTCAATTAGGACTGAACCCCCTCTCCATCCATATGCCTTTCGTCAGATGGGCTTTTAATTTGAAATAATTGTTACAGAAAAAAATCAACAAATAATAGCTTCTTTTTTCCTTCTTTTTTTTTTCCCCCCCCCTCAAATGCAGACACATATAAAAACAAAAAGCACAATCTTGACACACGTGCCTGTGAGCTATTTATTAGAGCCTGGTTAATTCACAGCTCCCGTATAAATAATCATTCTAGGTTTTTAAAGATTAACAAAGCTCTTGGTAACAGATATTGTGGGATCTTTTCAAATTGATCCTCATCTTGTAATATTTATCTGTGTCTTTTTTAATGCTGCCTTTTCTCCTACTACCAAAAAAAAAAAAAAAGTTTGGGCTTTGATTACTTTTTGCAATTTGTTGCATGTGATTTCTGTGCTTTGGAGAGTCTGATACATCTGGTAGTTGTTTTTTTCCTGAGGACGAGCTGTCTGGTTTAAATACATCTGTTATAAATTAGAAAAGAGAAATACAGAACAGCCTATGATTACAGAATTACAGAATTATTACAGAACTGCAGCAGGTTCAGCATGTCTGTCTGTGTGTATATTTAAATACACACACTCCTCTATGATGTTTAATTAGTCACGTTTTACTGTAAATATTTAAATACATATGCGTCTAAATGAGTGTATATATTTATATATGCATATAAACGTGAGGACCGAGCTTTGCTTGTGGTGTGCACGTGATCTTTCCACCTTAAAAAATTCAATTACTCATTTTTATTTATAGAGATTATACATATATATATATCTGCCAGTGTGCATATACAAATGTATCTATATAAACATAAAAGCCCACTTCCATGGCTTGCTGAGACAATAGGCACTCTGCGTGTCCTTAATCTTGTATATAATGTATACACAGTAAACATGCCCTTAACACTTGCTCCTGCATTTTCATTCTCTGCAACTTATTCATCTCCATTCCAATTGCCATCTACAGATAAATCCCAGGACAGACACACAGATGATTTTTTTTTTTAAGCTGCCTTTGAATTCATTCAGTCAAAAGAGAACAAAATTAATTAGAAAGATTTAAGGATGGGCGTGATCACATCAGTACAAGGCATTTAAAAGAGGGTCGGAGGTAGGTAAGTAGATACTAAAAATACCTCCTGGATTACGTTAGGTCCTCAATCATAGGCATTAATTGCATATTGCTGCTACAGAGAAATGTCTCTGCCCAGCCAACACATCCACACCTGCTCAGTTTTGTGTGCAAGCACCTAATTCCACCGAACTCAGCGGGTTCTGCACATACACAATGGGGAGACTGGTGCTGCCAGCAGCAGCCCTGGATTTTTCCATGGTTAGGGTTTCCCTCAGGAGAGGGGAATTCACCCTGAAAATGGGGTCCATACCTTGGGCCAGCCGGTTGGGAAGCCTCAGACCCAAGCCTGGCCAACACAGAGGTGCTACTGAGCCCACACCGTAATCCCAGACCCCAAACTCTGCAGGCTCCTGGGGGCACACGGGCTGCACCAGGGCCATGGCACAGTGTGGCCAGTGACACCAGCCCGGCCCTGCTGCCACCCCGAGCTCGGGCTCCAACCCAGGCAGGGTCGAGCCCTCCCCAGCACAACCATTCCCATCACAAAGCACGGCGGGTCCAACCGTAATTGGTTCCAAATTAAGCGGGATTAAATAACAGAAACGTAACACGGCACAAATGCCGAGGAGCCAGGCCTTCTTTTTTTACACAGTTATCTTTATTTTTTTTTTTTTTTTAACAACGCCAAAGAAAGAGGCAAATTGTTGTGTAAAAATACGCGAAAATAATAGTGGTCCTGGAAGGAATGTTTTTCTTCTCTCTGGCTGCTACAAAAACAGTTGACTACTGAGAAGCAAAGAGCAAATTTGCAAGAAAGGGCACAGCACAACAGCAGCAGGGACTGTTAGGGGGAACGGTAGGCGCTTTGTTATTTCGGGAACTTCACTGTAATTTTAAAGCGTTATTTATAATAGTAATAATGCCAGCCAACTTGTTTCACTTAATACACAACCAGCCTAAATAAAAGGCTACAAAAGCAGCTGGGAACAGTACAGTTTCCTACTGTAATTGTGCGTACGTATCCGAACATCTGATGAGCCCCGCTCTACGTTTCCTTATTGTTATCGCCGACAATTATTCCCGTGCATGCGCCGCAGAGCCGGAGCTCTGCTGAGCTGCATAAATGCACTCTTTGTTTCCTTAATTATTAGGCAGACAGTTCATTCTGTCCCATGTCCAAGTTCCAGACAGGTGGAATAAGGAGGTGGCATCTGTCTTAATATTGAATGCCACGCTTCCCCCATCTGCCGTAATAACAGCGCGGGGCTGCTTGGCTTCAGTTGCTCCATTCTGCACCCAGCCATATGCCCTGGTGTGCCGCACGTGCCACCGGAGCGCGCCGGCCCCGGGATGCCGGGAAGGAGCCTCGGCGCGGGGCCGGGGTCAGGCACGTGCTGGAGTCAGCAGGTGACAGTCAATACGGCCACTGAGACCCGCTCCCAGCGCCAATAGAAAGGGGCCTTCAAAGTCAATTGACAGAATAGAGCGCGCTGCCAATCAAATTTTGCAGGGCATACCTTCCAGGCTAGGCAAATAAGAAGATTTAGAGCACATGGCAGTTCATCGTTTATAATCCTGTCTTAGCCCAGCATGGCTTAGTGATAGTTCTGTGACAGATGATGAGCACATGACAGCTGGGGGATCTTATACAAACTCATACAGTAAAATTAAAATTAAATTAGTGACACACTTGTACACATTAGTTGTGCAACAGTTATGCAATCTGTTCGAGACCCTTAACGCAAACCATCGCTGATTTAAATAATTTATACTGGTGCCGAGGTGCTGGGTTGTGGAGTTTTTTCCCTCTCCCAGAAGGAATGCAGCACTTGCACATTTTTAGATTTAAACAGCTCTGTCCTTTTCATTCTGTTTGTCCTCTCATTCCTTCTCCAGGAAGCAAGCAAGGACTTGGTTTTTTTTAAAGTTGAAATGTTCAGAAGGGTTGTTCTGGGGGTCCGGGAGCGTTTCTTTCTTGCCGAGTGCACCGTGCAATTCATAACCTTGTGGTTCTTTTATTTTCCTGCATAGCCATACTAGGCTGCCATTAAAAAAAAAAAAAAAACCAAATAAAAACAAACATGCTGATCTCCCCCCTCAAGATGCAGAGTGGGAAGGAAACCTATAAGATTTGAGTGTTTTTAGACGCAGGAGTATAATAAACTGGCTGTTCTTTGGCTCTTTAATCTGATAATCTTGTTACTATTTTATGTTTGTGTGCTGGGGAAAAAAAAAAAAAAAGAGAAGTAATCACTGAAATGTTGACAGTAGATCTGCAGTTTGAAAAGACTCATAACTTTAAAGCTTAGAGGGCCTGATCCTTTTATCCGCGTGGGCTTGACACCAGACTACCTCTATTAGCTTTAGTGGAGTTCCACCTGATTTACACAGGGTAAACACAGACAGCATTCGACCCTGAAATCCTTTTCGGAAGGCCACTCTCTGCACCAGCAGCGTGTATTTACCGCTCCTTCCCAATCCCTCGGCGTTTCCCAGTCACCGAAATGACAGCTCAGCCACACAAAACGTTTTTACACTCGTGGGTAGCAAAACTGTGGTGTCCAAAAGCTGTTTGCAATGCTGATCTGTACTGCAGTAGTTCAGGGAATCATAATGATGGATCAGCTGTGAGAGAGTAAAAAAAAAAAAGGATGGAGAAAATCTTGTTGTTTTTTTTTTCCCCCTAAGCAAATTTATTATTTATTTATTTACTTATTAATTTGTGTGTGTATGTGTGTATTTAATCACAACCAGAGGATGATCTGGGGACTCCCAGCCATGGGAATTTTCCCAGCTAGGAAGGATAATGTGTATGCACTTATATTTATGTATAATTGTGATTAGAGGATAATTTGGAGGCTGTGGAAATGCTCACAGTTAGGAAGGCTAGTTTGGGTCTTTACAAGCTGTCTCTGTGCTAGGTTCCTTTTTCGTTTATGTAGAGGAATAACCCATGATAAACACCCAAATGGTGATCCAGCCTTGGGACCCCCATACTAAAAAGGACAATTCTTGTTCTACATGCTTTGATTCTTATGTTAATCATATCCGTGAGGGGTTTTTTAGTTGAAGATGTCACTGCTTATTGCAGGGGGTGGACTGGATGACCTTAAAGGTCCCTTCCCACCCAACCCAATCTGAGTTTAGGATTCTATGGAATATTTTTAGCATCCTCCCCTTTGCTCCCAGAAGCATCTGGAGGCTCAAGCCATTCCCACCACCTGCGATGCTCTGAGTTAAACTCAGCTCACCTGGTGCTCGGTGAGGATGATTCACCTGACAGTTCCACGTCAGCAGGACGCAGAGAGGAGCCAGATGGTGAGGTGGCTGCAGCTCAGCCCAGCTGGGAGTGGAGCTTCAGGTGGTCCCTTCTGTGTGTAAATGCTACGTGTTGTGTGTCACCTGTGCAGAGCCAGGGGCACTGGTGGGCCCAGCTACTGCTGCTGGCACAGCCAGGGGCTGCTCTGGGCTGGTGGCAGAGGGGAGGGCTCACAACGGCATCCAGGTGGCCACCACTTCCAGGGAAAAGGCCTTAGACCTCTGCTGACGTCCTGGCAACCTGGGGAATATCCCCCATGCTCCTTCTCTGCCCACCCCAGAGATCAATGCCAGATCTCCCACTGTGTTCCTGCTCCTCCACGGTCCATCTACAAGTGGAGTGAGGTGCAGAGAGCCCAGAGCTTGTGCTGGAGGATGGATCCACATCAGCAGTGCTGGAGCAGTGAATCCCAGTGTGGTCATCGCTGCTTGGCTGCTCCGCTCCCTGTTGGTCTGAGCCCAGACCAACAGCTCCACGTGGCACTGGGCAACCAGACGAGTCTGCTGATGAAGCACAACCCAGGCTTCCAAAAGACACCTCTGGGCCATGTCTATGGCTTGATATTCTCTCTCCTGCCACGTCCCTGCTCTTATCCAGGCTCTGTTCGTCCACAGCCTCCAGATCAGGAGTCAAAACCTGCATTCAGCCAACCCATTCCATTCTCGAGTTTCATTTGGTCCCCACTTATTTCTGGGACATTGTGGCCCTCGACTTGGGAGGCTGTGAGGTGCAAAAAGACACTGGTACCCTGGCTATGGGATTAAACTGGCCTGGGAGAGGGATGGCAGCGAGCTCATCTCTGCCTGGAAATGCTCTCGCAGAAGTGCACTCAGGCTGCCGTGGTGGCCCCGGCACTGTGTGACAATCACAAGGCCCCTGGTGCACAGAGCTGCAAGATGTTTTATAGAGAAATGGTTTTTTAAAACTTTTAAGAGCTTTAAAACATGGCTTTCTTCCTGTTCTCTGTTTCTTCTCCCTGGGGCTGGGTAACAGCAGGTTCTTCTGGCAACATGAGTCCAATTGTGCAGGTTTCAGAAGGAGAGAAAAATGGTGTATAATCAATTGTATATAATAAAACTCAGGGGGAAAAAAAGCTTTTTCCATGCTGCACAATATCAGCGTTTTGCAATTGGACACTGTATTTACCAAGGCTAGAAAGAGAAGATGCCTTCCAAGGAAGAGTTTGGGGCTTTAAAACACGAATCACAGGGTGCAAGCTGAGTTACTGGAACCCATCACAGAGCACTGGTTGCCCTACACATCCGAGTGAAGCCAATCAGGGATGGAAACCCCCTCTGCAAGTGGCAGAGGAGCAGCTGTTGGGAACATCTGCAGCGGCACATGCCCACCTCACCTGAGAAGCACATGGAAGGAAATCATCATCGCAGAATCATCACAGAATGGTTTGAGTTGGATGATACCTTAAAAACCACCTTGTTCCACCCCCCTCACCGTGAGCAGGGACACCTTCCACTAGAGCAGGTGCTCCAAGCCCTGTCCAACATGTCCTTGAACATTTCCAGGGATGGGACAGCCACAACCTCTCTGGGCAACGTTTCCAGTGCCAAATCCCAAATCTCTCCTTCATAGGTTGGAAGGGACCACCTCGTTCCCTGCCCAGACATGACTCTGAGGTCTCCTCCAGTCGCCCTGCTCAGGGAGTTGCCCTGTGCAGGACCAGGAGTTGGACTTGTTGGTCCTTGTGGGTCCCTTCTAGCTCAGGATATTCTATGGTTCTACGATTCTTCTTTGGTCCTATGATTCTATGGATGTGGTTCAGCAGCTTCTTCTCATCACACTTCACACCTGCCCTCCTATTTCACCTTCCCTGCACAATTGGACATGATCTGGAGGGGCAGGATTGCTGTTGTTCAGGAGAAAAACTGGAGATTTTTTTACCTCTCTCCTTCCTAGTAACTAGAATAATAGATTAGGAGGGAAAATCAAAGTAGGCTGAAGATACATTGGATAAATCATACACAAATCACACCTTTATGCTCTGCACATGACAGACATGCGGGCGTGGAGCAGAGTCAGGGCTGGAGAGGAGCTTATCCACGTCCTGCACATGGGCAGCTTTTTAATTACTTGATGGAGTGACTCGCTGTGATTTGCAGAGCAACCTGGGAACGAGACATCTGTCTCCCACTAAACGAGGCCAGTCAGTGGGATTAGGTACCTGTCCTCTTTGAAAAGAAGCCTGACCCTCCAGCACGGCCGTGTCCTCATCCGGGGGGCTTAAAAATGAAGGAAGCAGGAGCCAGGCTGGGGTTCGACACCACGAATCAGTCCCCACCTCCTTGCTGCGTGGTGCAGTTATCCATTTAACTCCTCTGACTCCTTGGAGATGATGGCTCCAAGGATAAGGAGACACACAGGTGTCGAGTGGGATGTCCTGGGCTGTTGTACCTGCCCTGAAATCCTGGGTGGGGCATTTCTGGCTGGCGTTGTGTCTCTGTGCTGTTGCGCCACGTCTCGAGGCAGCAATATATGTCCATAAGTCAACAAGATTTTAGTTTGAGAATGATCCCTGGCAGCTGGATTATAAAGTATTTCCAGGACATAAATAGGACACGATGGTTTGGTCCCTCTGTTTACAGGGATAAATATGTGTTTGGGGTGCAAATAATCGTGTTGTGGGTGAAATACACCCGTGCACACCGGCACGGACTCCCTAATCATTCCATTTGTGAATGAACCACGTTCCATAAAAATGTGTGGGGCACCACAAGAATTAATAACAAAGGTGCACCACTACAATGAACATTTTGTGCGAGCTTATGGGCATAATGAAATGAACAAAGCGAGAGGAGAAACGCAGAGAACAATATCTTCACTATCAGCAGTTTACTTCAGTCTACTTATGTATGATCAAAGACTACAAATATAGTTTAAACAGCATGAAATAATGGCCAGGTTTGCAACGTGAAATAATTTTAGTGGGGGAAAAAAAAAAAAAAAACAAACCAAACCAGAAAAGGCAAAACATACGACGGGCTCGGTGCCACGATGCAATGGGTGTGTGGGCTCATTTTGTGATGAACAGCCAAGGAATGGCAGCGGTAGGGAAATGAGGCTGGAGGAGCTAACCTCCCTCCTACCTCCTCTTTGAAGATTTCCACATTCTGGGGAGAGGATAATGAAAAATATTTTACCACCTTTATTACAGAGGTGTCAGTGGACAAAAAAAAATAAGAAAAAAAAAAAGCCCAAACAGAAAAACAAAACCCCAAGGATGTAGTGTAATGCAATTGCCAGGCAGATGTTGGAGGGAGGGCAGGGCTGCTCCCTCTGACTCCAGTGGAGGGGAAGATGCACAGAGAGAGCAGCTGAATTATTCACAAGGGATAAAGGGTACTGGAACTCACTCCCTGCAGGCCCCAGTGAGTGCCTTGTGCTTTCCCCCTCCTGTTTGCCTGGCTTGGCACTGCCCCTCCTTCCACCCAAAAATCACCGAGATGAGTTTCTCCATGGCCCCTCCATATCCAAGCTGGCTGCAGAGGGCAGATTGACATTCCTGCCCATGGGGATGAGCCAGTTTCATCATTCTCCTCCCCGCAGCTCTTTGGACCAGCCCCTGCCCTGTGCCCTTTCCCAAAACGGGCCATTCAGCACCGGTTGCTAATTCAGTGATGGATGGGGGAACCTGAGCAGGGGATCTGCCCTGGGGGTTCCCTGCGTCCCCTGGCATGGGAGCAGCCAGGCAGAGGAGCCTGGGGGTGAGGAACCAGGGCTTGGATTGCAGCTGGTACCGAGGAAGGTTGGCATCCTTGTGGGTCGTTCCAGCCAAACACGGGGCCTGCAGGTCAGAACTGACCACGGCAGCAGCAGCAGGTGCTCGGTGACAGCCACATTGTCACACCTGGTGCACACAAACACCGAGGTGGGAGGGCGGCTGCTCCATCCCAGCAGCCTCAGCCGAAAGCAAAAGCAGCTACAGCTGTCACTGGAGGTACCAGTGATTGCACTTAAGGCTGTTTGATTTTTTTCCATTTAGTCTCCTGTTTTCAGCTGCTGTTGCTTCTCAATAACTGAACACTTCACTTGAGATCCTCGATGTTTATTCCCCGCCTTAGGGTGAATTCTGCAGTTCTGTCTGCTTTTAGTTGTTTGTTTTAGGGTTTTTAGATGTGTTTTTTTCTTTTTTTTTTTTTTCCCAAGGATAGCAAAATGCCCCAGCCTTTTGGAGTTTTGAATTAGTGTTGCTAATGCTAAAAATTGGCTTCAGCAGCATTCGGGTTTAACCCTTTCATATTTTGTAATTGGTATTTTACCATTTAGGAGTTCGCTTTGGGGGAGAAACATGGAATTTGACAGACAGGCAGCACTGGAGGGGGACAGTTGCTGTTTTCTGTCCCTGGTAAAACAGATTTAGGTGCAGCCACATCGCAGCATCGCCCTTGGGTCACTCTCAGTGCAGATGCCACACTGCAAAAATCCCGGCTCCAAACCTACAACTGGTGGACACCGCCAACTCCACATTTCAGAGAAGAGCCAGGGGCCAACCCCTTTTGACCCTGGGCTGGTTTGAGAGCCACAAGATGTCCGGGTGTTTTACTCCCTGCTCTTCCACCAACCGGCACGAATAATTCTGTGAACTTCACAGCCCTTATTACCAAGCACGGCCTAATAATGTCATCTCAGGAGGCAAGTAATTGCAGTAATTAAGAGGTTGCACAAGGTCACTTGAGGCAGGGCTGGGAATACAAGCTTTTGTCTCTCACCCCGCTGCCGTGCCCTAAGAAGATGTGCACTGCAGCCACAGGCTGGCTGCGACCACCCGACCCACCTCCCTTCCACAGCCAGGAATGACAGTCTGCAGGGACAGCAGCAAGAAGGGCTTTAAACCTCTTTTTTCCTTCTTTTATGCAGAAAACCTCCTGATTTATAGAAGTGGTTTGAAGCTGGTGCATTTCTTGGGAGATATTTATTGAGGAGGAGGAGGAGGGAAGAGCATCGACGCACAGCAGGAGGAAGTGATCGCCCAAAAATCCCGTCCCTGCTTTGAGAAATCTGCAGTGTTTCACATGAAAAATGTTTTTATTTGCACAAGGCGTGTAAGTCCTGCCCCATCCGGCCCTTGCTGCACACATACCTCTGGGAAACGGGCATCACATTCCACGGGCTTCATTCTTAGGGGCTTTTCCTAATTTTTGATGGCTCAATTTTGCCCCTTTCAGGCTGTCTGAAGCATGAGTCTGCCTGTCTGTCACCGGCGTGTGACTTCATTGATGGGACTGCCTGCTCCACGCGGAGGGAAGAGGGATGAGCCACCTCACCACCCGGCACTGCCTCTCTCCAGCTGATGGAGCAGATGAGGGATGCAGGGGAGTTACATAAAAATGTAGGAACCAGAAACTTAATGAAATGGCTCTAAATGTGACAGCATTCATGAAAAGATTAATTACCAGGAGTAAAGGGGGAAGGATGCCAGGAATTGATAGGATTGGTACCAATACCAAAAGCCTGCTGTGCTAGTAGAGCCATAATATGCAGTCCTAATCTGAGGGCCTATTGTTTTTCCTTACAGAAACAACGGGCTCCAGCCAATGATACAAAAGGGGCTACATTACAGTTTCGGCAGGAAAAACAACAACAGCCATTAGAAATAATTATCTTAAGACAAATCGTCAAGCAGAGTGTGGCACACACAAATATCCTCCCAAGCATGAGGCTCTGGGAAGAGAGGGGCTGTTGCTGTATTTATCCCAGTGGTCGCACGAACGAAGGGAGAGAATTAGGGAGAGAGTGAGGAGCAAAATGAGATGAGGGAAGGGAAGAGGGAGAGATAAAAATGCAGGTTTTCCCCTCAGTGACCAGTTGTGGCTCTCACCCCTGGCGTGGGCATGTCCAAGGACGTGGTCCCTAGGTGCACTCTCCCTGTGCAATTCCTGCAGAAAAAAGGGAATACGTGTTCATCTGGATTTGCTGCTTGGGCCCTCAATTTGCCAGGGTGTAATTAACTATGAGGAAGGGCAGCAAAGAATCAAACCCAGAAAGTCTCTCAAATGAGATCATTATTACTGTTCCCTACAAAGACCTGCTCTCCCTACTTCCCCCGAAGCAAAGGAGGCTATATTTTTAATTTGTTCTTCCCCATCTCCTCTCCTTGGCAGAATTGATGTATCTGACATATGAAATCACAAACTAACCCGTGGCGGGATAAAAATGAAAAAGCTCCATTTTGCAGTGGGATTAGACGACCACATTTGACTAATGGCGATTTCCTGCTGCATTTTGTGTTGGCTGTGATTGTGCAAAAACTTTAAACTGAAATTTCAGATGACTGGAGACACTGAGAACGTTGTATTAACTCCCTGTACAACGAGGTTTTACAGGATGCTGCCAAATACATCCTTAGACAGCATTTCCCTCTATATTTTGAGTTATTTGTATGTGTAAATATGTCACATATTTTGATGTGTGCATGCTTTTTCTGTTTGATTGGTGTGTGTACTGATCAGTGTTGTACTTTACTGTAATAATATCATATAAAATACACATAAACCCAGTATGATTTTATAAGTACAAATCCAAATGGCTCTGTAAACAAGGACCCTATCTATAAGGGTATCTGCACTCAAATAGGTCCTGGCACAGCAATCTCTGCAAAGACATCTTCCACCACCCCTAATGGAGACTACTTTATGTAAGAGAAGACATTGAAAAGGACATATCTATACCTATCTCGCTTGAAACAAAAAATACACAGCATTCTGTAACCTCTGCAGTGTTAATACATAACATATGGTGTCTGTTTCACATGCTAATAGTGACTTTTTAATTTGAAGTCAGCCCCAATGAATCTAAATCCGTGCTGTCTCCAGGATTAATTATGAGTACTAGACTGTGATACCAAGCCTCTCTTCTTGATAAGCTTTATAACCAGGTTTGCACACAGGATAAAACAGCTCCTGAGAGCTGCCATATTTAACCTGTACATGACCTGCTGGGGCATCTTCTGGAGAAAGAAAGCAACTTGGTGAGGTGCTTGGTTCTATCGTGAGGACATGGGTACTACCAAAGTGAGAAACAGGCCGTTTATGGGTGCTGGCACTAATTACTGAGCTCCAGACACCCATTTAGCATAACCCTTGGAAATGCTTTATCCAACACGCAAAACACCCCTTGGAAAGCAGATGGAGATGGGTCCAAGTGAAGCGAAGCATCCTGAGGTCCATGGCTCCCATGTCAACCAGTATCTTCTGCACCTGCACTGCTTCTCCTGCCCACAGCTCTGTGTGTTTGGGAGCTCCTCCTGGTGCTGGTTCTCTGGGCTGGGGCTGGGGTGGAATCCTGAGGGACAGAAGAACACGAGTGACCGCACACGGCCTGGCCTGAAGGTCCATCTAGTAGAGGTGCTTGGAGAAAAACGAGGTCAGCCCTCCCCCTTATCACCTCCATTCCTTGCAGCACTGAGCTTCTGAGTCAGAGGCTGTATCTTTTTCGTCCAAATAGCCCTGGCTGGTGCTCGCTGCATGAATTTGTCTGTAGCTCAACCTGTTTGTGCCTCGATTCCCGCAGCGGAGCGTGGAGCGCGCAGCCAGCGAGGGCTCTCCCTGGCCCAAGGTAATTTCATAGCAGCACAAAACCCTTAATGTCACTTTAAATAGGTTTAGGTGCAAAGATCAGAGCCTGTCCTAAGCACTGCCTATAATGTTCCTCCTTGGAGAAAACAGCTTCTTGATGCCCAGGGGATCCTGCTGTGGCGAAGACATTAGAAGTGGTTTTCTCTAAAATACATGTGCTCGGGTGCTCAGGTGGCTGCAAGTTCATCTTCCCTTCCTTGACAAATAGGCCTGCTTAAAGAATTGAGACTTCCTTTCTTTCTCCGAATCTCTTTTATTAACCTCAGGTTTTTAAATTACTGCAAAATACTTTTAAAGTGGTTTTCAAGGTCACTGGAAAACTACATTTTCGAAGTGTCAGTAGAAAATAACCAACTTTCGGACCACGGAAACGATGATATTTATTTTTGAACCTGCAAACCCGGTGATAAACCCAAGCTGTTTACATTAGTTTGAAATCTGTTTTCCTGGTTCTGGCCAGCCATGGCCCTGCTGCAGCTACTTTTCCCTCCAGATAATTTGCCATTCCCACTGCAGCCTAAATTCTTCCCCAGACAGTAATGCGGTGGCTGCCAGCCCTGCCACCAAAATGGCCCTGTCTCACAAGCTAAGTCGGATCAGCCTGAGACAGGATTTTCCCGACACAAACTGTCTGTCAGGGCTGTGGAACTGGGGGAGTGGGGTTTCTGGGGGTGGCATTCACATCTGTGGCTCGATATGAAGCTGTCACCCGCAGCCAGGGCCCGGTGCCGCGGTATTGCCTGCAACCGCCTCCCAGAGAGACGGGAACAATTATTTGTAATAATTAACGATCCCAGAAGAATTTCCAGGAGAACTGATGTGTTTATCTGCCATGCCTTGGCTAAATTCCAGCAAGGACCGCACGACATCCTGCCTCTGTCATTGTATCTCATCCACCTAAATTCTCCCGCAGTTTTGATCAGGAAAGAGAGCCTTTGTTATTCCTTCTCCAGCAGCTCTTGCACTGGATTCCTGCATTTGAAAATAGCTGCTGAGCCAAATACATTTCAGTTACAAGTGATCAGCACTGCAAATTCTTCTGATTTTATAATCGGTCTTAGGATTTTTAGTATTTTTCCGAAAGCCTGAGCTGTTGGAGTCGTTATGAAGCACCGGGATCTCAGTTTTCATGGTTTTAAGTAAGTGGCTCACCCTTGCAGTTGAAAACATGAGGCATGTTTACCCTAGAGGCTGAGAAGCCAGATGGTGGATAAAGAAAATGCAACAATTTGGGGTTTTAATCTCGTGATTTTTTAAGCCAATCTCATAATTTTGGGGAGCTGGACTCACAGTTTGTGTATGTCCGCAGTTGGCATTACCGAGTGATCATATTTTACGAGGAGTGCTTAATTAATTGCTGATTTAATTTGTGTTTGCCAAAAGCTTTGAAATCCTTGGATTCATTGAGTTCCTTTTAGGACAGAATACAATTTCCAGTGCTAAATCTGCTCAGATCTGCTACTGTGGGAATCCTTCGGTGGCCAGCAGTTCAATTTAAGGGATGAAACACATTTTGGTGGCATTCTCACTCTGTACATTCCGAAGGCCCCACTCCCTGGAGGCAGAGGGGTTGTCCATGACCACAAGATGAGCAGTGTCTTCTAAAGGGTACAAAATGGACAATATTCTGAGTCAGGCTCACTCCCAGTTTTAGGGAGATCACTCACCAGCCCCTAAGCAGGACAAGGAATCCTGTAAGGATCTTCCAGTGCCACTGGAGGCCAGGAGAAGTCACATCGTTTTGGGCATCCAGCTCTCAGGCTGTTGAAGGTATCTGCTGACCATCATTTCGTAGAATCACAGAATGGTTCTGGTTGAAAGAGACCTTAAAGACCAGGTTGCTCCAAGTCCCATCCAACCTGGCCTTGGACACTTCCAGGGATGGGGCAACCAGAGCTCCCTGACCCAAATGTAGGCCTGGCAGCCAGGCAGATATTTCTGTGACACGAAGCTGTCACTAGATTGAAAACGGTTGCATGAAATAAGTAGCTCCTTCTAACCCTCCACCAGGCATCTTAGGGTGGATCCCAAACTCTGCTCGGAGTGGGATTGTTTCGCCCCAGGGTCATTCAGGCAGCTGGGGCATGGAAAATGGTGTGTCATGCAGTGAAATAAGGGGCCTCGTGCTAGGCCTGGTGAGAATGTCTTTTAAGCCAAAATAATGCTGGGTCTTATTTACTTGACAGCTCAGACATTAATTTAAGACAGGCACAAATGAATCACCAGCCATGTTACAGTTGCCTCGTTGGAATCCCTCTGCTATAATCTCATAGTTTTTTCACCTAATTAATTTCCCCTTTCCTTGCACCAGTGTTTCGTGAGTGTATCTTGTTTGGAGGAGATTAAGAGTCACACACTTCATTAGTAAGGTGTAAATTATCAGAGAGACCCTCTCCATCCACCTGCTTAATTGGGTTAATGAAGCGTCTCTGTGGGCCCTGGTAAGACAGCACTGCTCTCTGCTCCCTGCAGGCGTTACCAGGGCTGTTTGGAAAATAAATGGAGACCTTAAAGTTCCCACCTTGGTGCATTTTGAGACTTTTGGGCATTTAATTTACTTTCAAAAATGAAGAAAAAGAGCTGAAGTTGATGCAAATTGCAAGATAAAGCATTCCTGCCTGTGAAATTACAGTCATAATATTGCTCGAATCAGTTCACGTCAGAACTAATTCCTAATTAATAGTAACTCTTAATTTTTTCTCTACCTTAAGCAGCCAGATTGCACTATTATAACACGCACAGAGATGCTATTCATGCTCAGTTAAATGGTTAAACTGGTATGGGTGCCACAGCAATGCAAGGGTGAAAATGGGGAGTGTGTGTTCAGTCTCTGGTCATGCAATGTGGGGTGCAGACAGTCCTGGGCAATGAGTGTCCCTTATCCCTGCCAGATACTATCCCACATGGAAACCAGGTCCCTTTATCTCTGCACATCCCTGTCTCGCCTCTGCTTGGGTTTTGGAGGCTATTCTTGGAAGGGAAAGTGATAAAACCCCTATCAGGCGCATACATTACAGCACACCCACGGAACAGGAAATTCTAAGGTGATGTGAGAGATTATTTGCACTGCACGTCTGGGCTCAGAGAGTCACTGCTCTTCCAGCCTGGAACAGAAACATGAGGGGATGACTCACGAGTGCTGATGTCACTTGTGGGGTGAGGTGGGCTCAGCCCAAAGCTGATCCTGAGCGAGGTCAAAGCCCACGAACGCTGAAGCTCTTTAAACGTTCTCAGGCTCTTTCTCATGAGGAACTCATTGAACTCGGGCTTGTGCAGCCAGAAACAAATCCATCAGCAGCCCCGAGCCTCAGCCGAATGGACAATTTGTGCAGGGAAAATGAGGAGAAAGGCTGCGGGTAAATTATTTGTCACAAAATATTCGCCCGGCTCTACCTGACAGAGCAGAGTTCCGCGTTTGATCTCTGTGAGCGACTGTCGCGGGAATCAAAGGGAGTTTTGTCAGGGGATTAAGTGCAGAAGTTGTCGTCGAGAACTACATTAAAGATAAGAAATCCAGAGTGTGGCCCAAAGTGCCTAATCCCAGCACAACTAGTGAATTATTAAGTTGGTCATTTGACAGAAGGAGGAAAAAAAATCCGACTGTTTCTGAGACTGCCTAAAAAAGAGGTTTCTATTAAAATACAGCGGTTGCATAATGAGAACACAACGTGCGGTTCCAGCGTGAGGGCTGGGCTCTTTCACCAGTCCCTGTAGCTATGGAGTGATGGCAGAAAACAGCAGCTTCCAAGGGCTGCCCCTTTTTTGCAGGTGTAGGATTTGAACCACCAGGTCCGACTGCTGGGGAAAATGCAAAGTTTTGACGTATCAGCAGTAGCTCACCTTTGGAGACTCAAGATGTGCCTGAGATGCCTGGCTGATCCCAAACAGAGCCCACAGGGACCCAATCTTACCTACAGAGTCTCCACGCCCTATTGGTAAATCAGGAAGGCGAAGATGTCCATCTCTGCCAGGAGCACAGAGCTGTTCTGTCACTTCTGCATCCAGCTCTGGGGACTCCAGCATGAGAAGGATTTGGAGATGCTGGAGTGAATCCAGAGGAGGCCATGGAGATGCTCGGAGGGCTGGAGCCCCTCTGCTCCAGAGCCAGGCTGGGAGAGCTGGGGGTGTTCAATCTGGAGAAGAAAAGGATCCAGGGAGACCTCAGAGCCCCTTCCAGGGCCTAAAGGGGCTCCAAGAGAGCTGGAGAGGGACTTGGGACAAAGGATGGAGGGACAGGACAAGGGGGAATGGCTGCAAACTGCCAGAGGGCAGGGTCAGATGGGATATTGGGAAGGAATTCCTGGCTGTGAGGGTGGTGAGGCCCTGGCACAGGGTGCCCAGAGAAGCTGTGGCTGCCCCATCCCTGGAGGTGTTCCAGACCAGGTTGGACGGGGCTTGGAGCAACCTGGGACAGTGGAAGGTGTCCCTGCCCATGGCAGGGGTTGGAACCTTAAAAATGGTCTTTAATGTCCTTTCCAACCCAAACCACATTGGGATTCCATGATTCCATGATAGTGATAGACAGGAAAACATCCAGCAACTAGCGAAGACAGCAAACTGGCAGTGCTGGATTTGTGGGCAAAGAGCCTCCTACAAGCATGGAAACATCTGCATAGGCAGCTGACCACGGGGATGAATATGAGAAAACAAAAATCTTAACAGGCTCATGGGGAAGAGGGAAGAGGTGTGAGCGAAACAGCATCTCCAGGAATCCTGCCAGGGATCCTGGAGCAGCTGATAAAGGTATTTGAGGAGCTGTGGGACCCCCAGCAGAACGAGATACTGTTTGTTACACAAAATCAAGAGGAGGGGAGGCACGAGGTGTTTGCATTACAGAGGTGGGAACTCTGCCTTGCAGACCCCACAGGGACAGGCTCACTTGTGAGGGCTGGCCCCAGGCTGGGACAGGGTGTGGAGTGGCAGAAGCGATCCCACAGCGATGCCCCCAGCCAGGAAGGGCAGCATCGGGGGCCTGTGTATGACACAGAGAGCAGAAAGCAAAAATTCTCCACCAGAGTCTCTTAACACCTCAGTGCCACCACTACTGGGAAATGTGAACAAGGACACGGAGAAGATGATGCCACTCCAAGATGTAACACTCCAAGATCATCTCTGCTGTGCCTGGGCCACTGCAGTGTGATGGGAATCTCTGGAACACCCTTACAGATGTCCCAAAGAACTTCCAGACACCATGAAGGATCATTAGGAAGTTTGGTGTGGAAGAGAGGTGGCTCCAAGAGGACAAAGCCCAGCAGCAGCTGCCAAAGGAGTTGGCTGGAGGTGGGTGTCCCTGCTGGGGGACACACTGTGGGATTGCTCAAAGGGGCTTCACAAAGCAGAACAGAGCAGAGACGCCCTGGTCCCACCTCTGCACACATCTGGTTCTGTCATAAACCCTTAACTCCCAAATCCAGCCAGGGATCAGTGCTGGGGAATCCACATTCCTGGGGGCTGGAACCACGTGATCTTTAAGGCCCCTTCCAACACCAGCCATTCTAGGAGTCTGTGGTTCTAAGGAGTATTTCTGTGTTTGGCACAAAGCAGGAGAGAGCGATGCTGGAGGGAGCTGGGGCAAACAATCCCTCACTCAGCTGGAGTTGTGGGCTTGTGCAGGAGGGGCCAGCCATGCCTCAGGCTCCCTCTCCATGACAGACACCAGACAGGTAAAAACTCTCCTCTGTGTGAGCAGTTAAGTCCTCAGACAGGGAGCAGAGAACCTGAGAGGAATCTCCATCCTTGGAGATGTTCAAAATTTGACCTAAGCAACGTGATTTAACTTGGAAGTTTGCTCTGCTTTGAGCGGGATCGATGACTGGAGACCCACAAACGTCCCTTCAAACTTGAATTGTTTTAACTTTTTCACTCTGTGACTATCCAGTTTATGCAGAATATTGCCTGACAAGAGGCAGCCAATGTGAATTTGCCAAGAACAAATCTGCCCGGAGCAGGGAGCCACTGCGATATGGTGGGCTGGTCCATCCCAGGGGAGAGGTGATTGCCTATTCCCTGGATATTCCTATTCCCTCAGAGATCTGCCGGCTCAGCTACACGTACATTTGGTCCCTATTCTATCAGTCACTCAGGCTGCTAAAATGCTTCCATTGAAAGATGTACATGTGCAAAAGACGCAGCTCTGCAGCATGGGGAGCCTGCGTGGCTGTTGCGGGCGGCTGCCAACCTGTGAAAACACATCTGGGAGATGCTGAACAGGGGGAGGTGGAGAAGGACATCAGCACCCTCTTCGTCAGAGCAAAGCAACGAGCAGCTCCTCTGAAAGGTGAACCAGCTTGAGTTTGTTTGCTGACACCTCCCTGCTTGGCTCCTCAAAGCTTGCAATCCTCTGCCACCCTTTGGCAATGGCACAGTCCTGTCTGCCTTGCATCCCTCTCCTTTATCTTTTTTTTTTTTTGTCACTCGGCTGACAAGAAACTCTTCCAAAACAATGGCACACTTGTGCCTGTCCTCACTGGAAGCAAATGATTTACAAATAAGCTCAACCTCCCGCCAGGTCAGGGTGAGGATCTGTAAATCATCACACTCTGCGTGAAGATTTGTTTTGGTGAAAGTTCTGGTGAAAGATGCATCCTGCTGGCTTCAAATAACTGAACCACTGTCCTTGACTCGAAATCTATCGGCTGCTCTTGCCAAGGTAGTGCTTGGGCTGGAAATATGTGGCACAGGAGAAAACAATTTCTTCCAATACTGAGCAAGGAAGTAACATGGAAAATGGATCACAGAATTGTAGAATATCCTGAGCTGGGAGGGACCCACCAGGATCATCAAACTCAACTCCTGAAAGACATTTAGATGTCTTTTTCAGCCCTCTGATTTTTCTTTACGGGTGAAAATAAACCGGTTCGTGTTTATCTCTCCGCATCCTGTCCTGATGACATCTGGAAGAGGCTTCCAGCCACCTCAGGTAGTGGGGGCACCACTGGCCTCCTCCCCCGGGATGCAATCAGGAGGAAGAGATGTGCTGTAAACAGCAGCAGCCTGCCTGGGGTTTGTGTTTTAATGGGTGCAAGAATCGGTGTTAGCATATGCTAACCACTCTTTGCAGGGTGATCATTATGCAAATGCCTACAGTAAACAGGTAGGAAATTAGATCTAATCAGGACACCCCGCTCCCTCCCCTGTCTCCTGACACAGGAAAGTTGACTCCGTTGCATTACTCCGGGTACAAACCCAAAAAAAAAAAGTCTGAATTCCAGCCGGAACCCTCAGTTTTCCATTTGTCCTTTTGTTCTCATGTGTTTGGTTTCTTGCGTAAGTCACTGGAAAGCGAAGGGCAGCCTTGTGACTGCTTTAATTTTAAAGCTCCCAGAACGGGCTGGTATGGCTGGATCCAGAATTAACCCCGTTGTGGATTTCCGTCATCTGAAGGCAAATAAAAACTGAGCGCATCGCGCCCGCTGTCCATGAGTAATTTGACTCTGTAATATCTTATCGCTGCCTATTAACGAGCCTGGCTGTTAATTCTGACGGGGACAGTCACGGATTCCCAGGATGAGCCCAGGAGCATCCCAGGATTCTGTGGTTATCCGGAGACCTTCGGTGCTGCCCGATGGGGGGGGTGGGGATCACGCAGCTGATTTCTGTCTCACACTCCCTCTCCCCATGCAGCTCAGCCCATCTCCTTGCAACACCTCGAATCCCCTGTGCCCAAGTGCCAGACGCAGCTGGTTCCCTGCCCATGGCAGGGGGGCTGGGGCTGGATGATCTTTAAGGTCCCTTCCACCCCAAACCATTCCAGGATTCTGTGATTTGCCCCGTGCCCCCTCGAGGGGCTGTGTCTGGCACAGGACCACCAACCTCTCCGCTCTCCCCCTTCCCAGCAAGGCCAAGGACACCTTCAGCTCCCGGGTTTAGGAAATCTCAACCTCCCAGAAATCTTACAAAGGACCAGACACCTTCTTGCAGCAAATATTAAAGGCTGTGGCCAAGTAATAACAACTGTTTGCTGCAGTGTCTGTGCAAAGGTTGAGGCAATTATGGCTCTGCAGACAGAAGCATAAAAGCCACGGAGGCAGCTCCTGAGCCATGAGGACCCTCCCGAATCATGTACAGACCACATGACAGGGGTGTGAGAAGTGGGTGCTGCAGAGCCACCCTGGCAGAGAGGGACCTGAATGTCCCTTGGAATCCCGGGGTGCTGCTCAAAGCTGTTTCTGGGTTTGATTCTTGCAGCCTGACCCGATGGTAGGTGGTGAGTGGAGCCTCAACAGGCCCTCAGTGGCCAGCAGTGCTGCCAAAATAAAAAAGGAAGTGTCAGAGACTGGGACTTTCCCTGGGAAATTAGACATATAGGGGCTATTTTAATATGGTTACATACAAGGTTCTAACTCTGGTTTCAGTTTTATAGGGACCAGTGTGGTGCCATAGGGTGACCTCTGCATCTGCACAGTCATTCCCAACGAATTCCAAACAGCCCCAGCACTCTGTTACTCATTTTCAATCAATCCACCACCATCCCTTTCCACGTCACAGTCTTGTGGCAGACGTGGATGATCCAGTCAAGCACTGGCACCCTGGAAAATGCCGAAGGCACCTCCAAAACACAGGGAAAGAGACTCAGCTGTCCGTGCCGTGACCTTTTTTGCAGTCACCTCTCTGCTGTTGGTATGGGAGACCACGAGTCAGGAAGGAGCTTTGGCAGCCTTCAGCAGCGTGGGCTGCCCCTGGCAGGACCTGCCAAAGGAGGCAGAGAGTTTGCACACCTGGAGAGGTTGGCACTGTGTCCTCAGTGCTTCTGGCAGGGGGCAGAGGGAGAGAGGGAAGGAGGGACACAGAGAGGGAGGGAGGCCAAAGGAAAACAGGAGGAGCAGAGATGCAGCACAGAGCCGGCCCACACTGCCCCAGGAAATTCCTGCAAGGTATTTCCCCACGGTGGGCTACCTTAGAGATCAGCATTGTGATGGGAGTGGGAGACTGTCCTTGTTCCACTGCAGATGGGAAAGGTCGGGCACCAACGCTTATCCTGGATGAGGCATTAGCCTGGAGGTCCTCCCAAAACACAGATCCAGCAGCACAGGCCACCTGTACCACTGGTGCCCTGATCCCTGGTGCCCGGCTCTCAGCCCTCTCCTACACTGGCTGTGTTGGATTTTCCATGGCCAGAGATGATCCAGCTGCAAATTTCCCCAGGAACCATCTGGTGAGTACTCCATCCCCTTAAAAAGTCCTGCACGAAGCCCTGAAAGAGCAGAGTAACCTGGATGGTTATCATAAATGATGTGAAATATTGTATTTTAAGTAGTTATGGACAGGGGCAGGTACCTCCTGCATGGCTTTTAGGAAGGCACATGGGTGTTTGATGGTTACACTTAAAAATGCAGAGCTTCCCCATCCTAAGGCAATTTGTTTCAGATTCTAACTTTTATTTTTCTCAAATGGCCAGTTTGGATTAATCTTATTTTAACTTGTCAGCCTGGGTACTCCTACCAGATGGGTAAGGGCATGCTTCTGTCTTCCAGGTGATATCCTGCCCTCACCAAATACACTCACACCGTCTCACCCTTCTCTTGGATAACCCATCTATTGACAGAATGCCCCCAAGTGCTTCACCAAGCAGGTTCACCACTCCTTGAGTTGCTTTCTTGGCTCTTCCTGAACCCTGCCTAATCCTCCCCTGTCAGTTCCAAAGACAGGTCCTGAGACTGGACAACACCATTTCGGTAGAGGTCTCCTCTCCCACACAATTTGGGGTGGATTCCAGAGTTTCAGGGGCAACACCCCAGCCCTTATTCCCCACTGATCCAGAGCTGAAGCTGTTTGGGTTCCCACCAGACTCCATCACCCTTTGCAGCATTCCATCACCCCAGATCTTGCAACCTCAGAGCTGTCAGGGTGGCTCAGGGCTCGTTCCTCCTCTGCATGACACTGAAGGAACCTCCTCACAACCCAGCGAGCACCCACACAACCCAATGAACACCCTCACAACCCAATGAACACCTTCACGACCCAACGAACACCCTCACAACACAACAAGCACCCTCACAACCCAACAAACACCCTCACAAACCAATGAACACCCTCACAAACTAATGAACACCCTCATAACTCGATGAACACTCTCACAACCCAACAAACACCCTCACAAACCAATGAACACCTTCACAACCCAGTGAACACCCTCACAACCCAATGAACACCCTCACAACTCAATGAACACCCTCACAACCCAATGAACACCCT
>VZTA01028448.1:170417-201660 GCA_013398855.1 Mohoua ochrocephala | reverse complement strand
GCAATGAGTGTGACACAGTGCTGCCCCTTGGGTGCTGTGGGTGCAGTGAGTGTGACACAGTGCCGTCCCTCGGCTGCTCTAGGTGCAGTGAGTGTGACACAGTGCTGTCCCTCGGCTGCTGTGGGTGCAATGAGTGTGGCACAGAGCTGTCCCTTGACTGCTGTGGGTGCAATGAGTGTGGCACAGTGCTGTTCCTCGGCTGCTGCACCCTTCAGTCCTGTTGCATTTGCACACTCAAGTCGTACTTCAGCCTTCAGCCACATCTAATTTCCCTGTTTGGGATAAAGATGTGGACAGGAGAGGCTGCTGGTTCCTGTTTCTTTTAAATACTCAGCCAGGATTACTCAACAGTCCATCTGTGATCAGCCAGAACAGCGTAAATGTTGCCACTTTTAAAATCATAGTAAAATAAATACTCAAAATTTTTAATGTATATGGGGATAGCTAAAATAATAGCATCCGAGAAGAAGAAAATATATAATAAAAGTAAAAGGAGGAAGGAACAAATAGTAATTAGTTCCTCTTCAAAATAAGACAGAGAAGAAGAACCCCATCTTAACACTGGTTTTCACACACTGATTTTCAGTCTCATTTCTATGCTGTTCTCTGATTAGTAACAGAGACATGTATAGTATTTCAAACACACCCAGGTACATTTACTTAGCTGATGTGCTTTAGAAGGTCCCTCATTTAAATAAGAAACTAGCCCCAGGCAAGTGCCTCACAAGAAATACTTGCTAATAGATGCTCAGCCCTATATCTTAGCTAGTAAAATTAAGTTGCTGTCGAAACAGATTAATCAACTATCATGCAGAAAAGAAATATATACACAGTGGCACTGTGAAGACAAATTACTAAACAAATTTTATGCCTAGATAACTCTCCATTTTTAATTCAATTATTTATTCATTTCAATGCCTTTATTTAAAAGGCAAATACCAGTTTCTACTTTCTAAATACTAGCTGCAAATAAGAAATGAAAGACATTTCATGTAAAGCTCACCTTCTCCAGCAAAGACAAAGGTAGAAGATACAGAGGGTTATGTTTCAAAAAGCCTTACCACAAGCGTTTATAATGTCTAGAATAAACACAGACAACTACTGTTACAGATTACTTAAAAGCACCTACAACAGACCTGCATTTTTACCATTATCCTTGTCCATCGTATTTAACAAGCAGCAGAAATTATAGCATGGCAGACAGCAAAACATTTTCGTGCCATAACCCCAGGATTAAACGGTCCTGAGCAGCGACCTAAGTGTACGTGAAGGGAATTTTCCATTTGCTCCGTTCTGTATGCTACAGTATTGTGTGATAACCACATCTTGCACCACCCTTGATGGATTTGCAGATTGCCACTGAATTACACCTGTTTGCCGTAATTGGACCAGTGGAAGCTGTTGCTCATGTTCAGTGAAGCTAGGGACTTAGTATGTAACATCTTTCCAGACATAATTACATCAAAGCTGGGTCAAATTAAGAACTAAAGTCTTTAAACAGAGATTCTAAGGCTCTGATTCTAAGTTCTGCTAATGGTTTGTCTGGGTTTTTAAAACACTCTCTTCAAAAAATACAAAGTGTTCAGCAAAATCTGATGATAGGACATGTTTTCCCAAAGGAATGGAATTCTTTTCAATGATTATTTTGCATCAAAAGCAGACTGAGATGACCTATACCATAAGGCAACATTCTTCTGAGATCATAAGAAATACACCACCACCACCAGTCCCTGCTCCAAAAAAATCCTTATGAAATTTTTATTTTTTCCCCCAAATCTGTGCCCCGAATTTCTGTCTTTTATGCAGGGAAAGGTCACTGATTCATCTTATGTCCAGAAACTTTCATGACCTTTTCTTCTAAATTTCTTAGATGATGCTGGAGCTCAAAGGGAAAGAGAAGCTAGTGGGGACTCTGCTGTTTTCTACAAGGACTTAACCAGCGTTGGATTTTATCAAGGAAATATGTAAGTTTCCTTGTTTAGTATCTTCAATATGATTAGCACAAATGCTGAGATGGATTCTGAAAATATGTTCTAGGTTGAGGTCAAAAGGAGTCCCAGAAAAATATGGGGTTTTTTCGCTGCCCACTGTAATGGGGTAACAGTCTAATGACTGATTTCCCATATGACAGGCTCTGTGCTTATTTCCCTATATATATATGAGCAATTTCTACATTTAACGTATAGAGACAGAACTGGTAAAGCCTTTTTTCTTTCTGTGTTCTGCTGAACTAGTGAAATCACTCAAGGTTAATACAATTAGATGACGGATAAAGTTCTTGATGGATGGGACTGCAGTGACACTGAAAAATGTGGCGCTCATTCTATTAAGAGAGATTTCTGCATCCAATGCAATTAAGGGAGGTACAGATGTGAATATGGGAGTAGCTGGAATTAGAAAAAGAAATGGCTTCATACATCTGTAAACCTCTATAAAAGACATTTGAATTGAGACAAATACTGGTGGAGAGATCATCTTTCTTCTTCTGATGAAGAAGGTCAGCTCAAGGGACAGCATTCATAGGCTGTGTCAAAGCTGTGAAATCCTCAAATGTTCCTTAGGTGGGATTTTCCTGGGATTTGCCTGTCTTCCCTGCTGCAGAAACTGAGAGGCATGGAAGATGAGGCAGTGCATACTGTGGAAGGAACCTACTCTCAGGCTGGAACAAGACTCCTAAGACACTTTAAAAAGGACACACCTTTTAAAAAACTTTTAGGCACAATATAAAGGTAAAAGGTATTTCTTGGCTTGACATTATTGCATGAGTCTTAAGTCAAATAAGTATTTTGAAAAATGAGCCTCTATTTTTTTTCCTCAAAAAATCTACAAACAATATAAGTGATGATATTTACAAACATCAGAAGCAACGTTAGAGACAAAGTTATGTTCTGAAAGAAACTAAGCAAAACATGATGCTGCTTGCATCATGCTCGCAGGGAGCTCTGTTACTGGCTCCCTGTGCCAGTGTGAATCCTCCTAGAACCAGAGCAGACACAGGAACAAAATAAAAGCTGATGAGGTTGTTCTGACCTTCATTTGACAATCTTTTACTTACAAGCATCAGAATAAGAAAAGTACCGGTAAAAGCACCAATCCAGCACGGACCCTTTACACCAGCTCTTTCCCATGGGAACTCTCCAGTGTCTAATATTCCTTGCTCAAACTGAACTATATCTGACTCTCCCTTTTCCAAAGCCTTCAGTACCATAATCATTGGAATGTCATTTTTCTGTCAAACCTGGCTTAAGTTGGACAACTGATTTTGAAGTTATCACCTGCATCCCACTACCTGCATTCAGAGATCCTCTGACTGCAAAGGTCCCTCCCATTTCCCCAGAGGACATGAATGGAACTGAGCCACTAATGCTCATTAACATTTTGGCATTAAAAAGGGCCAAATTATCAGAAAACCTCTGAAGGTTTTTTCTTTGAGGAAAAAAACATGGGTTTTTTTATCGTGCAAATAGTGTTGGCAAATCCACAGTACTACATTCTTTCTGCTTGGAGGTCTTTGTCAGCAGTCAAAGCTTCACAAAATAACAGACTAAAACATCTACCCTACCCCAACTGTAAACTACTTGCTTTTCTTCCTATGCTCTTTAATAATGTGTGCAGATCCATTAAAATGGATGGCAGGTTTCCATCACAACAGTAGCTGTCACATTCTTCTGCTAATAACAAGCACCCCTGGAAATTAATCTGCTGGTACAACTTTTATAACCACTATTTCACTCTGCTTTCCTCAATTACAGAGGAGTTATGCCTACCTGGTGTTTTTTCCTTAGCATCTCTTACCACAGATCACAGGCACGCCAGGTCTCCAATTCAATGTAATGAAAACTTCTGATAGAAAAGGACATTTTTAAACCGGGAAAATATTCTCTGTGATGACCAAGGAAATACTTTGTGCTGGATCAGAGAAGGAAAAGAAAAGGGAAAACCAGAGGGAGAAGGAGAGGGAAATTTGCCTATTCTTTATTGTAATGATTCTGTGAGAATTCTCAAAACAGGATTTTTGCTGCATTATCAACTCCAGTGCATGAAGTGTAATTACTCTTTAAATATGGACAGCTCAGAATTAAGAACTACATGGTTTTTATTTAATTCTGACCACTGAAAAAGACACCTGCTCAAATCTGCCACCAAGTGACCATTATAAATTACTTGGCAAAAGCCTATATTAATGTTTTCAGTACACCACAGCATTTTAACAAGCAGATCTCATTAGAGGACATAAAACTTCCTCACCTTCGTTTTGTAACAGCACTAATGTTCTTAATGTTTATGCTTGAAAGGAAAAATAAATATTTATCGCATTTACTGAGGAAAGCTGTGGTTATGGCAATTAGGAGCACTTTTTCAAAGTACAAGTATCATTCTGGGTCTCGTCCAAGAAGGCTTCCAACTCAACAAATGACCAAAATAATCAATGCTTCAGTTTAGGACCAAAGAGAATGTATGCTTCCTCTGTATATCCACACAGGTAACACTGCCAGAATGGCTTCCACCGGGATGTATTAGCCTTTTAGGCAGATTCTCTTCCCTTAACAGGCTAAACATAGACCTACTTAAAGTGGTCATTTTAATGAATGTAAGAAAAATGCACCACAGGCAGCAATAGAGCCAAGACATGCAAGTACTAAGATACTAGAGACAATAAATTCACAGTCATGCTTTGACTTCAACAGAAGAATTAGCCAGGTTTTCTAGCTTTGCTATGAAGTTCAGGAAAGTGACCACCATTTCATTCAGGTATCTGTTTGAGTTGCTATGACCTGAGAGCTGAATTTGATAACTTGAAACATCCTAATGAAGAAAGAGGCATGTTTAAAATCCTCCTCTTATGCTAATCAGCACTGCCAAGCCTTCTTGGCAAAGAGGCATGAATATTGCTTCTGCTGCTTCCTTAGCATATTTTATCTGGCTCTGAAGAGCCCTGTGAAGATATACAGCAGCAACCTTTCCAATCTGCGAGACATCATTTATCACCCCCTCAGACAAGTTCTGACACTTGAAGAGACTACAAGGTGTTTCATAACTGGTATCAAGTAAAAAGAAAAAGAAAAGGAAAAGGAAAAAAAATACATATATACAATGGACAAGGATATTCTAGGGACAGGTTTTTCTCCGCGCTATTGACCCTGTAAACCTTGGGGTGAGTTTTCCCCTCGGTACTGCTACCTAGTCCACAAAAGATGCTGATTTTTTTCAGCTGCAAGGTATTATTGTATATCTTCCAATTTCTTCATACAAACTCTGCCAGGCACACTGGCTGTCCTAGCAGGAACGAAGCAGTTATTTATGAGAGATGACAATGGTCTTTTGAGATTCAGGGGATATTACACCTTCTCTATTAGATATCCAGTCCCCAAACTATTTTACTTCACTATTCCTAATAGCACATGGCTAAGGATCATTCACCAGCTAAACAGGTGAATCCCCTATAAATTAATGAAATTTAGGATCTGGACTTCTGCCAGTAGGGTGACATGATGCAGCATGGAGAAATTACTGGAGAGGATTAACATGAACACCAAATCACTGAAGCACACTTGCAAATGAAATCATGGTTCCCAGATGATTTCCCTAGCAGCTACAGTTTTGTTTCTTTTCACAGACATGTCTTTAATGACTATCTTTTCAAGAACAGCTAACATCCTTCCAAAATCAGTTTCTACTAAATGAGGCTGCATATTCCATCCAGGCTTCCTAGTATAGCACTTACTATACCAGGTCTGTTTTTAATCACAAATCATGATACTGCATACAAGAGCACATAGGTTTTTTGCTGTCTCTGAAGGGAATGATGATCAGCAAAACACATTTCCATCTTCTATTTTTCTAAACACTGATTTCAATATTTCTGTAACCCAGGAGACTTTTCAATATTTAGAAATATTTTTAAGATCAAATGAACCACATTTATATTTATATTTAGCAAAGAAAAGCCAATGCCCTAAATCAATAAAATCACCTGTGTACTGCAGGAGATGTGGACAGTGAGTGGGGATATAAAAATAGCACCTGCTTTGGAGGTATTTATAGAGGGAATCTATAAATCACTTCTCATGGCTTTATCCAAAGACGCTCTAAGATCCTACATCATTAGGATCCAACATCCATGTTTCGTGGTTTCTACTCCACAGACAACTTTGCAGCAAGATTCTTGTACAGCTCCACTAGTTTCCCCCTCCAGACAATGCCTATTTCCCTCCTTTTGTCTGAAGCTACAGTTGGCTGTCATTTCCCAGACTGAAAGTTCCTTGCCAATTGCAAGGACCAAGTCCAGGAAGGGTGGGTTAGGAGCCATACAGCTTGCTCTAAGGTCTGGAGTTATTCCAGAAACCGCTTGCAAAGTGATACTCCCTCTTGTTTTGCTTTGGGGACTGCCTCAGACTTGCCAATCAACACTCAGTCCTTTCTGTGGATTCTGACAGAAAAGAAAAAAAGAAACAAAAAGGCTCACAAAAAACTGTGATGGATTCTGGTTAGTCTCTAGCTTTCAGCAAAATTTTCTGCTCTGGCACTGAGAGCTGGGATTTTCCAAGGCATCTAATTTCAGTGCCTATGTATCACTTTCACAGATAAACCTCTGGAAGAGGGGATGCAGAGGACTGTGCAAAACATGCTGACACAGCTGTATCTCACTCCTTTATATTACAGTGGTTTGGTTTCTTTTAATTTAAAAAGAGCAGAAATCATAGACTGAGCACCAGTGTTCTATCACTGGTGAAAGTGAGGGCACAGTGTTACATGACCTGTCAGGCTTTTATCTACCTTGGTATTAAGGAACAAAAGTTTGGTTTTGAAGCTTGCTTTAATGTACGGACATGGAAGCTGAAGTTACATCTTTGATTTGCAGTCTGGGAAGGGTTAACAAGAAAAAGGACAAACATGTCCAAGTTAAAAACAAGGAGGAAACCCTTTTCAGACAGTCATGTATATCAGACCATTACTAGGAACGATAAATTTCAGAGCCTCGGAAAATATAGGGAAGATTTTGTCTCTGGGGGTTGAAGCAGGCAGGACAGCAGGCTAGTAAATGTGTTGTTAGCAAGAGGGCACTTCCTCCTCTGTATTAGGTTTTTTCCCTTTAGTCACGGGAAGAAAGAAGGAGGAATAAAACATTGTAATCTGCAGCTGCAGACATAAGGGCATGGAAGCTCACAGTGGTACCGGTACTTTGTGGAAACAGCCAGATACTGGTTTGGATTTCCACAAGTGGAAGAAAGTCTTCTTCCTTAAGTTCCAGCTTCCCAATCAGCATTAAACACAGGAGTGACTATCGCTTTTCTGGGGCAGCTATACTCACAGTCCTTTTAAGAATACATTCACACTCCTTGAAATTCCACTACTTACACACAAATGTTTCCACTTAATCTCACAGTTCAGATAGGTGGCTTTTTTCCCTGTAGAAGGGAAAAAAAACCCCAATCAATCAACCAACCAACCAACACAAAAAACCTTTCGGGAAATCGGCTTAGATCTGTGCCTTATTCTTTCTTCTCCATCATTCATTGGGAGGGCAGAAGGGGAACAGAAGGCCAAAAGATTAGCCCTCCCTATGGGATTGCAAAATGTAAGAAAAAATGGTGCCAAGAGATTATCTTTTAGACCACCTGTTTATATACTTTGGGGAATCTGTTCTTATGATTCTCTTGTGGAAAGATGAGCAAAACTGAACGCAGACATTTCTAGGAATTCATTTTCCTTCGAAAAATTCTTGATGCCCTTGAAGGTCAGGAAATGGTCCAAAATCAAGATCCAAACCCACTGATCAGCCTTGCCCCTGAAGGACTGAGATATCAGGACAGAATTCTTGAGAAGGCTGGCATGGAAAAGGAAGGCAGCACTAAGCTCTACGATTGCATGCTCAAGCTTGAGCACAGAAAGCTGAGTTCTTCAGCCAGATGAATGACTCCCAGGACAGCTGTCAGGACACGGGTGGCTCTTCCCTGCCCACTGGCAGAGTGAATCTCTTAAGGGAAAGGAAGCAGGGAACCTTTCACACCTGAAGCTTTCACACTTGGGCCAACAGCTACCATACTGTGTCCATTCTCTCCTGACCCAAAGCTCTGGGTGGATGAAAAGCTACTGAAGTAGGTATCTGCTTTCTCTTGTGGCTCTCTCTCCTCCATTTGAAACCAGTGCTGTCAGCATTCAGACAGCAAGACTCAGGGAAAAGGAAGAGCTAGACTTGGATGACTAATCTAAATTATTAGCCAAAATGTTATAACTTTTGAAGCTGATCCATCGTGTTTTTACAAAGTACAGAGAGCTTTCATCGACACTTCCCTAATGGCAGTGATGGGCAGCTCCAATCCATCTTTCTCTCTGCTGTCACTGCTCACACTGCATCTCTCCAACCATGAAGTACATAAAATTTTTCCTTTTAAACAGACCGTAGACCTTCATGCACCAAAGAACAGCATGTGTTATTTAAGATTACAGGTTTTATACAAATATTAAGCAAAATATACAGTATACGCATCAAGCTGTGATGAAAAGAAACAGTGAAGTACAATTACAGTAATTACCTCTCCAATGACTCTGAGGCCAAAAGGTCCCCTGCTTTTATACTACTTGAACACGCTCTACTCTTCCACAAAAGCTATACTATTCATCTCTAATGAATTCAAATACCACAGGACAGAATATCTGCTTCATCGTGAGATGATTTTATAGAAAACTTTGTCAACATATTCAGAGTTGAGATTTTGCCTATTCAGGGTACACCTCCACCCTGAATATCATCAGAACCTAAGATAAAAAGGGCTCTGGCTCAGTACAGACATTCTTGCAAAGATCCACCTCACCTGAGATCTTGACTCCAACAGGCACCAAAACTGGATATAGAAACAATGATGCGAAAGAAGTGTAACACTGTACTTGTTTAGCATACTCTGTATTTCAAAACGGTGTGCAGCAGAGGGAACTCCTGACCCACAGCTCATATCCCTTTTAACCCCTGTAAATTATATGCACAACTTCCTGTGATAGGAGTGCTCTTAGCAAATATGCGCTAAGAAAAGCGACTTGAAAAAAAACCCAAACCAAAACCTAAGTCTCTGACCAGCTAATATGTGGAGCCACTGCACAGAACACTTATATCAGGGTTTTTGGAGCACCATTAAATGCTTTGTCATTTTGGTCTCTGTGAGGTGAAAGACAGGAACAGCACACTACTACCTATCACAGTTATATTGATGTGTGAAATTTTTAAAGACATCTTGAACATATCACGTTTCCAGAGCCAAAACAAAAATAGGTAAGAAGAGTGATGCAATTCTATCACTCAATTGATAAAAATACAATTAGAATAACAAATTACATTTCCCAAGCTTAGAACAATTAACTTCTCTTTTTCCCAAGAACTGCCATGTGTTACAACAATGAGGCTGACAAACCACAGTGATGACAAACCAGAAGAGAGTTGTGCGCAGAAACCAGGATCCATCCACTGCCATTCTGGAAATGCTCATCTTAACACCAGAACCAAAGACTGTCAATCATTCTGCAAATGATACACTCCTCTGGAAAAAATACTGCCCATAGCTCCCGTGTTGGCCATGTTGTGCAGCTTTCGCATGCATCTGCTCAAAGCAATAAAGCAGATTATGGTCTCCGTGAGACAAAACATGCCTGTCCTGAGGGCTGACAGGTATTCTGCAGAGGCAAAAGGTCCTTGAACAAAAAGCAGACTGGGCGGAGCAGGCAGGTGAATATTACTTCCCCCCATGCCCTCACCTAATCTCTTCAAAGAATCCTAGAATTGTTCGGGTTGGAGAGGATCTTGGGATTTTATAAACTGACATGGTTTCCTGTGAGGATAGGGAAATTAACTGAAAGATCTCTGAACAAGCACAAGACCGAATCCATTCACAGCCAGCAGGAGCTGTTAGACCTGTTAAAGCTACCAATGGGAGGGACTGAACACAGCCAAATCTGTGATCGATGACCTCTCTGTAATTAGGCTATTTTAGGCAAACAATGCAGTTCTTGAACTCTGTTCCCAGTGGGATTCAAAAGGGAATCGTGCCCATGAGTTCAGCATGCCAGCAAGGAGGCAATGAGCAATAAATCAACAGCCAAACTTTACCATCACGCAGTCTGAGGCCATGATTTCCAGTGGACTGAGAGGAGATAAAGGAATAAATAAAGAGGAGACATTGCAGTGTTATATTTAGAACAATTTGGAGAACACTGCATGAAGATGAAGATCTCTCCAGTGATGAGAAGGATTCCAAAAACAGTACCACGAAATTACACTCTTTGCAACTCAAACTAATGACAAAGTACATTTGTAATAGAACTAGAAAGGTCAGTTTTGTATCTTTTAAAGCAACTGTCAATGTTATTATATTAGAACTATTAGACTACTTTTTTTTTTTAATCTATTCAATTTATTTTCATTACTCTTGCTTTACATTTTGCACAAAAATGTAACTTACGGACTGTTTTCTTTGTTAGACAACCTGAGTGACATAAAGCAGATTCCATCCAGCACACTGGGATGCCACTGCTCTTCAGAGCACAAATTTTCATTTCAGATCAAATTCTTCCAGTCAGTTTCCGCCTTGTAGTCCAGTCAACTCTTTTCTTACCCAGGATTTCAGACACTGTTGGTTTGTTTTCCTGTTGCTCAGGAAGAAGCACAGACTGTGTCTGATGGCCTGTTCTGTGCAAGAACTGCTGGACAAAATACAAGGCTACTCAAGTACAGCAATATTAAGGAAGACACTAACCACAGGTTTTCTTAAAGCAAGCTCTTTGAGACTCTGACATGAATCACAGAGCTCAGTAAGAAAATACAAAACATTTACAGTAATTCCATATCTTAGGTTTTAGAAGACACTGTGGAGCTCAAAATAGGAACAAGTACAAATTATAAATGGCTAAATAAGGGTTTTTTTCCTTCCTGTTGTTTTAGTCAAGTGTCTCTGTATTTAGAAATCAATGATGTATACAGACTAAAAGATGCTACTTAGACAAATACACACTTTAAGGAGCCAGCAGAGATTATCAAAAGCTTGTAATAAACCTTCTGAAATAAACATTCAAAGCTGAAAAGGCACTGTAACACATTCTTCAACTTGCAATACAAATTGAAGCGAATAGACTTAGCACTCAGCTCTTCTGAGAGAGCAAGAGCACATAAGCCGCTTCTACCCAACTCAGCACAGCTGGAACCCAGCTGTGAGCTTCGTTACTTGAGTAGCAAAGAGAAAACCTCCAGTCCTCCTTCAGCACAGTCACTGCCAGAGCTACGGAAAGGATACAGCCGTGTATCTACACAAGGTGGCTCACTCAGGTGTCTTCCAAAGCCTACCCTTCTCTGTGACATCCCTGAACTGACTCAGAGAAAAGAGACAGTAACAAGACTGTGCACATTTGTGAGCCAGTGGGCACATTCATCGTCAATAATTTACATAACAGGTAAAATGGTGTTGTACAGAGTTGTCCTCAGTTCCTAAAACTCACCTTAAGTTTTTGTGGTGCACCGTGTCAGCTGATGGCTCTGGGTTTGCCAGAGTTACCACTGCCCATTATGTTACCTTTCACGGATCAGTGGCAAGAATTTAGACGTCAGCTTGCAAATCCTGCCCCACCAAGCCAGACACCCCTGTCCTGGCCCACCCCTGTCCCCACAGCCTTGCCCATCCACTCTTGGCTGGGTCTGACTGCTGCTCCTCTTTCAGGGTCTGATCCTGTTCCCCACCCTCAGCTCCCTGACTGCTGGCCCCAGGAGCTCCCTGGCAGTAAATGCTGCAATTTTTCTATAAATTAACATTTGAAACAGTGTAAGTAATACACATTTAGAGAACATCATGTTTGAAAGTGAGAACCCAGAACTACCAGTCCACATATAAAACTGAGCTCATCTGAGTTCTCTTTTCTTTGGAAAAAGAATTGGCAACAGCTTCATAACAGTCAAAAAGAGCAGGGGGGCAGTGGCTTGATCTGCTTCCAAATGCTTCTGTTGGCCAATAAGTGAGAATGGTCCAAACCAACAGCTAAATTTAAGAGTTATATGTCATCAGATGCTCTAATTGATTATTTGACCTTTTCTTTCATCATCTCACCAATAAGCAACCACCATGTTGTCTGTATTTTACTGTTTTATTACAGTATTCTACTTTGAAAATGAAAATCAGTGGCAAATCATTTTTCATTAATACTTTAAAAAAATTAACCTTGTATATAGTAAACAGACCACTCATGAGGACTCACAAACAAGGCAGAAACTGCCAAGACTCTTTACCAAGATGACTCCAGAAACAGATGGTTTTTAAGAGGGTAGTTAATATCATAGAATAAGTCTTACACAGTTCTTTATCCTAAAGGTATTTTAATTACATTTGAATAAATAATTTACCAACCAACCTAATTACTTGCAATATCACCTGCTTCCTTTACCCACCATGCAGACAGCGATGGTGGGAACAGCTCTGCTATTATTCTAGCAGTGAAGAGTGAGGAAATCTTGACTCTAAGAAAAGATTAACATGCCTAATTTCAGTCTTTTCATATAAAGTAATATTTTTAAATTGAGGAGTCCAAAATACATCTCTTCAATCTACTTTCTTCATTTCCATTTTCCCTTTTAAAAATGCAACATTAAGCTCTCAAAAGAAAAAAATAATATAAAATCACTAACCTGAGCACGATCACAGAGAAGGAAGGATCTGAACAGTGCTCAAACACTGCTAAAGAAATATCCCTGCACTGGCAAGGTCACTGCTGTTTCATGGCTGGAACTCTGCTGACTGGACATTGCTAAAACAACCCAGTGGCAGGCTGGTCTTCTGAGGAAAAGAAATACTTAAAAAATATCAGGTCCACTAAGCACATTTTCTCTTTGCATATGTTTGAGATTTTAGCTTAAGTTCCCATAAATTAAGTATACTGCAGCCTCTTCTGCCTTCTCTCTCTGTCTCTCCCTTCCCCAATTTTTTTCCAGTGAAAAATCAATGCTCATGAAAGCTGCAGAATGAGAACTTCAGAGACTAAAGGCCTCTAATTATCTAGAAAAGCGCAAAAATCTATCCTTCCCCATTTAACTCCAGGAATGCCTCGACCCCTCTTTGCAAGAATCACATCCCTAGAAGAGGAAAAAAGAAATAGTGCAAGGAAACAGTTTGACCTTGAGCTTTCTGCTAAGCCTCCAGTGATGCTAATTATTGCCAAATCTGACAAATCTCCTCATGGCAGTGTCACCTTGCTGTTGGAAAATACACCGACAGCCAAGTCACCGGAAAGTGGTCACTGCAAGGAACAGCTCATTCACCAGGGGTCTGGGTACCTCATCGTCTAAAATCACTTTGCTCTGAACTAAAAACAACAGCAACAAAACATTGTAAAGCTTAAATTGATCTTTTCCTCCCCCACTCCGCCAGAACAAATTTCTATTGACAGAGAAAGAAAAATTGCTTAACAAGAAGCAAGGAAGCACTCTGCAACAAAAGACTCCCTGAACCACAAGTCCAGAAGTGTTATCAAGTTTATCTTCTGATGGGATCTGAAACTCAAATGCAAAGCCTTAAAAAAAAAAAAAAATTGAACATAATAAAATGAAACCTAGATTTTTTGATTTTAAATTATTTCACTCAAGTTAGACTAGAATAGAAATCATTTGAGAAAGCTACATTGAAAAAAAACCACACGCACTGGCTTTGGCTGCTGCTGTCTCAATTCCAGAGTTTTAAATATGCATATCTACTATAATAACTTAAAATTGACAGTTTCCAGAGTTTCTCACACTTCAGAAAAATGATTTCTATTTAAATGTGTAGCCAGATGCAGTCACTAAAACTGCTAAGGAGCCTTCCCCAGACAGGAAGAGAAGGGAGGTAAATTTACATTATTGATATTTTGATGAGCTGAATCTAGAATAGATTTCTATCAGTGTTATAATATAATAAAGCTATAATTTAGATTCACAAACTGATGCAAACCCATACATTACTGCGATATGCTTGGTTAGTGTACCTGTTGGCAAAGTACCTTTAACATAATTAGGGTAAAAATGCCTTAAGTTTCCGATTCTACCCATCTGGCTCACACATCATTACGAAGTTTGTATGGAAACATCTCGAAAGGAAAGTCTGGTAATATATTACGTCTGAGACTCTTCATTACCAACAAAGAGTGGTTAAATACTAAACCACTAAACAGTTCACAATGCTTTGTTAAACAGGGCAAACCTGAACTTTGCCCAGGGAGAAAGCAGTGCTATTGGAGTAGTGCACCTGCAGTTACCCTGCTCATTTAAGGGTAGCTGCTGAGACTTTAACCTGGATTCATGCCAAGATTTAACCTTCACACGGACGTCTCCTCCTGACCCACCCAGGTTTAGAGATGCTATCAAATCATTGAGTCATATGCTAGAAATCACTTTTCACTTCAATCAAGGCTGGGAGCCATCTACTTCGCAGGGAAGATACTGGCACAAATCACTTATTCAGAGCCTGTACAATATGCTTCTGAAAATTCCTCTCATCTCCCCAAGGACAAACAAGTACTTCTGCAGCAGACAATAGATTGACTAATCCTAAAGCATTAACACACAAAAAACTAAAGTAAAACAAAACAAAACCCACCCTAGAACAGAACAAAAAAAATCATAATCAAATAAAACCCCCCAAAACTACAAATAAACACACACCAAAAAAGCAACCAAAGAGGAAGCCTGTCCCTACCCATACACACAGATCAGTGCTGTGCCTTTGCACCACCACAGCTTTACAGCAGTGCTGCAGCATTAATCTAACACTAACAAAAACTGAACAATAGCTAATGCTAGCAACATTCAAACAAAAACCATACACATACAGCACAGAAAAGCTTTTGTTGCAACATATACTAAAACTAAAGCATGCACAGCAAAAAGATTAATCCAGTTGTTTTATCTGCATTACCAAAGTCCTAGATGGGAGTTATTCAATCTGTGGAAAAACCTTGACAAGTAGCAGGAAGGTACAATGCTGTTATTCAGATTTTACACACAGGTGAAAATATATTTAATACTCAATATTTTAAGTAGTGACGACCTTGGATGGGCTGAGCAATTTCACAGTAGAGAGACATCTATGCGGTGATTTGTACTTCTGGCACAGACTTAAAATATCTCTGATCATCAATTATCTGGGCAAAGGAAAACATATTTAGTGTAAGATTCTTAATTATTTCCCTAGGTTTGCCTTGAGGTGCACTTTCAGTCTATATACATTGATATGCACTGACTCACTCCTGAATCAGCAGTTTAACAGAGAACAGTCTTTGCAAAGGAGCTGCAACATAGGAGCTGCAATATACAAACTAAATGTGTAGGGGCTGTAAAAGCAAAAGGCCAGAATATATTAAAAAACCACAGCTGCTTACAGCAACTTCAGCTATATCTTAACAAACATTAAAAAAACTTAAAAAAAGCCATACTTAAGGGAGAGCCTTCCACGTGTCTGCAATATGATGTCATTCTTACTTGTATGACCATATCCAAACTCTTCTGCAAGACCTTTGCCCATTTTAATGTAAAAGATGGATGGCAAAGTTCATTCAATGAACAGATACTTATAATCTGGCTTCTCCTCAGTGTTCACTGTGTGACCATATGCTTTAGTTTACCATGCCCCACTCAAACACGCTCTGCAAACAGAAGCGATTAATTTGCTAGTGGCATTTTTCTAGTATTCCTTGATATGATCTCAAACATCAGAAATATTAGTTCATTTTCATCAGACTCCTTCTAGGAAGAGAATTATATTATCTGAAATTTTCAGATGAAGACCTTTAAGACAGAAAAAACCAGCATGTATTTAGTGATTTGGCACCCACTTAACAAGGAATACAACCTGTTATTTTCTAGAATTCTTCATATTACATGGGCTTTACATATCCAAAGCATTCAACTTCTCTGTCAATTCTGAGTGCTCAGCATGCCTGTAACTGCAATCCCAGCTTCTATTTTCTGTGAAAATTCACATTTAAACAACTTGATTAAAACAATATAGGAGTTCAGTGGCATTGCTATAATCCAGTCCTTCACAGCAGCACTGAACTTCTTCCAACAGAAGACAGTCCCTTCTCTTCCTACCTTCCCGTTTGATTCACTCCATACCATTTGTTTTCTGCATGAAATGGAGCAAAGTTGCAAAAATCATTCATGGTGAATCACAGGAACCATGAATCTCACTGTTTTCTATGTAGAAAGAGCAATTTTGGACTTCCTTGTCTGTAAGTGTTCCCAAGCCTTCAATTTCCTTCTGTCCCTATATGCAGGAACCCTTCTGCCTAAACCCCCTCCATCCTGTCCTCCAGCGATGCATCTAGTGCCACCATAAGGAAGTGGGCAAATGCCTCTGTCTGGCATTTCAGGCAGAAGGAAAGGATCAGCTCTGCGCTGTGTAGATTAGAAGTAAGATGACTGTGAAGGTGTAATTGCAAGTGTACCAATATCTGCACATACCCAAGCTCCTTCTGGCAGGCAAGCACAGCTTGCTGTGTCACCAACCAACACCTTGACACTGGGCAATGAGACAACACGAGACCAGCTGGACATGGCCCAATGGCAGTGGCACTGCAGGGGCTTTACTCCCTGCGCCAGGGAAGTGGCAGTGCTGGTGACCAAAGGGCTGCATAATGTGAATTGCATAAGCAGTCTGGGGACGGCAGGACAGGTGTCTCTGTCCTGACCCAAATGCCCGGACCTCATTTCCTGAGCTGCACCACAGCCAACTTCAACAGACAGCTGGAGAAACAGGAGGATGATGCTCCTCACCCTGAGAAGGCACCCCACAGCTCTGGAGTCTGAAACACTGCCTTTAATTCCTTTATGTGGGAAGTTTTTATCATTCAATTTCTATAAACAGAGAAGGACACTGGTACCCCCAGCTCATCTGTACCATTTCTAACCACGTTCACTGCATATGCCTTGGGTCAGTCTGGAGCATTTCAAATCCTCCCTCAGGCCCAGGAGCCAGTGAACACCCAGTGGTTCTTAGCTCCAGACACAGTTTTCCAGATAAGCAACCAGAGCTGCTTCATTCTCACCCACAATCTCCAAGGGAGCTTGAGCAACAGCTCACACTTGGGATTCTGCTTTGCTGGGGAGCTGTCCTGAATTTAAGTCATGTAGGCACTATAAGAGCCCTAGTTTACATTTTGTTTTGTTTTGGTTTTTTCCACCTGAAATGAAATGAAGTCTTTAAGGTTTTCCTAAAACAGACCCAATGCAGCACCTGTGCGTTTCTGTGTGATACTTCTGTTTCATCAGTGGTGTTTGAAGTCCTGTTGAGTTTTACAGGCGAGCTCCTAGCAACATGAAGGAAAAATATTGGACCTCTGAATTTCAATCTGGCTACTGACAGAGTAGTCACCTACTTGACCTTGAACTTTAAATGAAATCCTAGTCACATTAAGAGCCATCTCACAGGTTCCGAAGGTATACGGGAAGGGAACAGCAGCTTACGTTCCAGAGCATGGTTCTGTCCAGGAGATGGACAAGTTTCCTATTTCAGGGTCACTTGTGGGTGAAACTCGACCTTGGCTAAAGTAATCAAGACCTTTGATGTTGATTTCAATGAAACCAGGGTGTAGTTTTAAAAGGAAAAAAAACCACCCAGCCCACAATGAGAGAGATTAAATCTCCAGCAGGAGAGCCCTCAAAGTTCTCTGCACTCAAGCAGACAGAAACATTTTGTGCTTGTCTCTATCACTGCTTCAAGCTCACTTGAAAAGCACAAGCAGTTGAATTTCTTAAATTCCTAACGTGTTTTCTTATGTTGAGAGACTTGTCCTTTGCTGTTGTTCTTACTCCGAAAAACTTGAATTATTTCTATTGCAGTTCTCCTTTTGATCTCTGTGCTATTTTTCCTGAAATTTTTCAAACTACTCCAACATTTATCTACTTTCTTAGAAGCCAAAGAAGGAAATTTGCTCCTGACACAAGGGAAAAGGGGAGTGGGGGGGGGGTAGCGGGAGGGAAAGCATTCCTCACAGTCACGTTTTGGTATGGCATCTCAACACTAACATTAACTAAACAACACCTGTTTGTACAAGCTGAAGAACTGATCCCATTCGATTTAAAAGCTAAAGAAAAACAAGAGAAAGCTATCAAGACAAACTCCAGTCCCAAAATAGTTGAATTGCACATATCTGGTTCTGGCTTTCCTCGGTGAACAATCATGGAGTTTGACGGATTAAAAAAGCCTAACGTTTTCAAATATAGTCTCACTTATTTCTGTTTCTTTTTTTCCTTGGTAAGAACTCAGAAACATGAAAAACTAATCTGACCTGTCTATCATGTTTTTCTTCAGTTTGATATTAAGGAGTGGAATTCTTTGACCCCTCTTTTCTCATGCTCATTTCCACCACTCTTTTAACATCTTTCTGTCATCTCTATTTTGCCAACAGTAGATGGCACCAGTAAATTCTATATTCATTACAATACCAAGGGGTTTTGTTGTTGGTTTAACTTCCATGGTTGTATTTTCCTGACTGTATCCTATGGGGTTTTTTTAATTAGTCACCATGACAAAATTCTACTTGTGAAAGTCTCTTAATTTAGTGGCATGTGCTTCATTTAAGTATCTGCTGGTTATTCACGTTTAGGATAATACCACCTAAAACTATAGCTTGATAAAATGCCAAAACAGTAATTTTCTGCTTTAACTTTAATTACTTCACTAAAATTGCATTAATTCAATAACTGAAACTTGGATTTTTAATTACATTCTTGAAATTGTATTAATTTAATAATGGCAATTTGAATTTCTGCTAGCAATGTTCTTGTTTTCAAAGAAGAAATTATTTTTGCCATGTAACTCAATTTAAAATGTTCCACAATCACGTTAGCTTATTTATTTAGCTTATACATTTAAAATGCAGAAATTAGGCAGCAGCTCTGCTCGTGTTTGGGTCAACACATTGTTTTACCCTTATATTTATCTACAGGCTCATACATATTTGTGCTGTTCAGGTCTAAGCTTAATTATACAAACACAGTTGCATCAGAATTTTTTATATATATATATAAAAATACATATTTACAAATGAAAATACATACATAAAAAAATAAAAACACACACATCTACACAAGAAAACAATTACAGCAAGATCTAGAGAACATTCTATTCCCCCCAAAACACCCCAAAGCAAACTAACCCTAAAATCTCCATTGGGGATACATATATTTAGTTCACAACAAGTTCTTTTCATATTCTTTAGGAATACGCAAACACTTTTAGGATCTATTTTAGCTGAATACATTTGGTCAGATGAATTCCACCTTTAATTTCACAATTTTCAAAAGAAATTTATCATTAATTTAGCAAATTTATGATTAATTTTTGCAATAACCTTCATTTTACTGGAAATGAAATTGTAATTCGGGTTACTACATACATTCATATATATCTATATCTATATCTATCTATCTATATCTGTCTTTCTCTCTCTATATGTATCTGCCAACATAAATAGCAAGCAACAATGGCCACAAACAGGAAAGACTGAAAAGAGACGATTCTTTGGAATCATCATTTCAAAATTCACCACGAAAAAACATTCCAGCGCATTGGGTAAAAGCACCACAGACGTAAAAGGAAGGCTGTCCGTCTGACCGACAATAATGGATTGCTGACCTATTGAGTTCAGAGATCAATTGGCTTCCTGCATCTCAAGAACATGTCCAGCAGGCACTTAACAGCGTTCAGATCAATGGGTTTCCTTTCTCTGTGATCCACCACATCCGATATCTGTACAAAGTTAATGTTCAGCCCCACTCCCACCCTCAACTAACGATCCCCAAGTTCCTGTTGGTGTGAGAATGACTTGCGTCCAGGTCATCATGTGAAGAATCTGCCACCCCCACAGAAAAGAGAAAAATACGTTTGCAAACGGTCATGGTCATTGGATATCACCAAATGACAGTGAATTAGATAAAAGGCAGCTGAATACCACAGCTGTGAAGCTCATCAGCTTTTCAAAAGCTTGCATAGACCAGAAGTTAAAGTAGATGTTTTCTGTTTGCTATTGGCCTATGCCTTCAGGGGAAAGAAAGCAGAAGAAAAAAAAAAGAAAAAAAAGATGTTTTCTCTTAAAACATGAAGAATAAGAGCACAGAGATGGTGTGTAATAAGCTATTGGCCCTTGGTGATGAGTAACTCTGAGTTGTATTTCAGCCCACTCCAACAGGCTGACCTCAAAGGCAGGAGAACATGGGGAAGTTGCTTGTGGCTGTACTGCTCTTAGAACTAAATTAACAGAAATCCATCTCACATCCAGAAAAGGCTGCTTTAAACACGGAGTGATTTGCAGAGAATCTAAAAAATAATCAGAGGTATTAATGCATAGTCCACACCCAGCTGGTGTTCCAGGTGCTGTCTGGGCAGGAGGGGTGGCTGTAGATGACAGTGATGTGGGGCAGTCAGGCTGGAGGTCCCGGCTCAGCACATCCTTCAGAGCCCGCTGGGCGGGGTGGCATGGGCAGCCCCCCTTCCCCTTTCTCCCCTCTCTTTTGTTCCAATCATGGCCATCCCTAGCCCTGCACTTGGCAGAAAAAAAAAATGTGTTTGCACACACATTTCCCATTTGGAACAAGCTCGAGGGGTTTTTTTGCCACTCTTTTGGTTTGGTTTGGTTTTTTTTCATATAAATGAACTCTCAAGCTGATCAAGTCTCAATTGTTAAAAGCCTTCCCAGGATACGCTGCAAAATAGCATTACTGGAGATGTTTCTGCTTCCATCTTATACTCTATTTGTGGTCCCTCATTTCAATAATATATATTTTTTTAGGATCATTCTGCTTTTATTCCCAGATGAAAACAAAAAGAAAACAAAACCAATCAAGCAGCCAAACACAAATGCAAATTTGAGGCATTCAAAATAATTCAGAACATCTAACCTCAAGCTGCAATTTCCTCTGCATTTCAAAAAAAAGGAAAAATGAAATTTTCCGGCTTTTAGAATTGCAGCATTACTAAAAGAAATTAAATCAAGACCAGTAAGAGCTAGAAAAGTCTGCCTAGTGCTTGCAATTCTTTACAAAGGAATCTTAATATTTGCTGCAATCTTTTAATTGAATCCCCTCCCACCTCCTAACAGGTTCCTTATAATTTTATGCTTAAACAAAAAAATCATTCCCCATATCTCACAGTGTTTCTATCACAAAATTGCCCAAATTAATATAATTAATAAAATGAATATAAATTTGGACATTACAATCTCTGCTTTGTTTCAATATTATCCAAAAATTTGTAACATCAGTACAATATCCAGAGTAGTAGTAGTACAGCGTAGTACAGAAATGCCATGTTAACAAAATTCCACAATCACAACCACAAACTAAAAGGTAAAAAGCTCTTGATATTCTACACAGTTTCTGTTCTTCCCATTCCGGCGTGACAATCATTGGTGGCATCACAGCTATCTGCTGGAATAAGCAGGTATAATTAAGAGCTGTAATTAAAGTACTCCAAATCAATCTCACAGTAAGTGCAGTTATATCCCCTACACTACAGATTCTAGATTTCGGTATAATCCTAGGATAAATGCTAAGTGAAGAATGAATAGTGTTTAACTTAACAGAAGACTTGGAAGGATAATAATAACTCTTTAAATAAATACAGGGAAGTTGCTGCTACAAATAAAAGAATCTCTTCTCCTCATCTACAGAATGACCTTGAACTGCAGTAACACACATTCAGGTAAGAGAGCTGGAAAAAACCACTTCTGATACAGGAGAGGCACCAGAACAGACTGCTTGGCTACAAACACTATGGAATTTCCATTACTGCAAATTTTTAGGAAAGAGCCAAATAAACATCTGTCAGGAAGTACGTAGGTATAGCTGATCCAGCCTCCAGATAAGAGAGGAGTTGGATGAGTTCTCAAGTTCCCAGGCAACCCTCTCCTTATTTTAATTCTAAGTAACAGAGATACAATTTCTATATTTTTAGTAATTACCATAATGATAAAGCAACTCTATTACTCATTTCTAAATTATTTTAGCAGAAACTTCTGGTATGCTCTCACTGAAGAACTCAAAAGACACCAAATTTTCTTTTTCTACCCCTCAAAAGAAAAAAACCTCAAACACCCAATAAATTCTTACAATTAATTTTTCTATAATAACTTTTTTCAGTTAACATTTTAATCATAAATACTATTTGCAGAATGTAGCTACTAAGCTACAAGCCAAAATTAAGTAGATTATAAATAAAATGGGATTGATTTGATCTTTGATGTTAATGTAACAGTTTTCCTTAATGAAAAAAGCTAGTGAAGGAGATCCCATTTTACAGATAATTTTATCAAATAGACTGGAACTTTATAGCTTGAATGATCTAATATCTGTCAAAACAAAGAATGTGCTTTCCTATTTCTTTGCCAAACAACATTTACATGTGTACATGCACGGATATAACTGCATGGTTTAGACTGTGTCTTGTCCCTGAGACTTGTCCTTGCACTGAATTTTAGGGGAGGTACACACCTTGCTGGTTTCTGCCCAGTGCTATTCACCTCATCACCAATGTGAGTGAAAATAGAGCATCTGCTTTTTACAGTACAGAGCCTCAGTAAGTTCAAGCATGTGAAAAATCGTATCAGGTAAACACCCCTTGTGTTTGTGTAAGTCAGGCACACACACGAGTCCTGGTGGACCGCAGCCTCCATGAAATACGTGTGAGTTACTCAGTAGCTACTTACTTGTGTCTAGAGCACAAATACAGGGCTAAGGAGTGAGACCCATCAATTATCTACACACTTGAAATATTTCTCTTTGGTTACCTGGCATTAGGCCTTTATCACCCTCTCTCAACAACATCACTACTTACACATTTACTATTTATCATGCAGCCATCACCTGCATTTATGTGGAAAATCTGCCATGTCTACCCCCAATATATAACTTAGAACATCATCAAAAACAAAAGGCATTTGCTGATGTGGAACGTCTGTGGGGTTTGTGGATTTGGACTCTTCCCAACATTCCTTTTCTTTTCTTTTTTTTTTTTTTTTTTTTTTTTTTTTTTTTTCCCTCCTCTCATTTCACTGATTTCAAGCAGTTGTTTGTTTTTTTTTTTTAGAGCAAAGATTACATCCTTTATTTCCCAAACCATACATTCCTGATAACACTAAAATCTTTATGCCTCTTTTCCAAAAAGGGAAAAGCAAGCCACAGCTGAGCCAAATTTCAGAGGAACTTGGAGACTTTTTAAAATTTAATTTCACAGAAATGTGCTCAAATTCAATTGTCCAAACCAGGTGTAGATTGGCCAATCACCAGAATTGCTTAGATGCAGTCAGAATTCCATTCCACAATAAAAGTAATTTATTTAATTAGAGAGGGGAAGAAATCTCATCACCAGTTAATCCTTTAATTTCCCTTTTACCTTAGGAGATCTGGTTGTTTCTGTTCAGTATGACACATGGCAGTAAGTCTATGAAGTGCACTGTTCTGAAAAACTGACTTTGGCATGGAAGCTCTGTAGCAGCAAGTTACCCCAGAGCTGGAGAAGCACTTCTGCTTCCAGCTTCCTCCTCTCCAAGACATGAGACCTTGCAAGCATCGTTCTGCAGGACCTGGATCTTCCAGCAAAGGTTTTACTGTGCCTACCTGATCCCAGCCAACTCTTCCCTGCTCTCAGCCACAATTGAATTAATAAAGTCAGGCTGAAGCTTTTTCTGCTCTATACAAATAACCTACAGAAACCCTCTGAAACTGAGGGCAACAAGAGCAGCAGCAGCTCTTCTCATCCTCTTTTAACACATATTAAATGCAGCGTTAGTCCCGACAATGAATTAATTCTTCAGGGAAGTTGCTTGATCTTAGAGCACATAGAAATAAAAAGACCAGCGTCCATCGTGCATCCTATCAACTACCACAGCACCAAAATTAAGATTCTGAAATTATTTTATTTACTGCAACACCTTTGCACACAGTGTTAAGAGTGTACCTTATCAGAGCTATTCTGACTGAGGAATCCATTTCAGACCCTTGCTGTGTACTACATTTAAAAGAAATTTCTTTCAGTGATCAGCTAAATGACAAGCTTGTGCTCTTATTTAAGCAAGTAGTTACGAACACTTTAGAAGTTTTACATAAGAATTTTAATGAGGCTTTAGTGATTTTGCTATCAGATTATAGTTAATGCAACCCTGATTTTCACCCTAAATTGTCCTATTTTTGCCAAATTTGGGGGAAATTTACCTAGTGAGAAGCTGTAACTGTATTTGACACCAGCGAAGATGTTCACTTGATTGTTCTCATTCCCATTTAATTCAAGTGCCTTTCGTTCACTTATTTTGTTTCTGCAGACTTGTGGAAAGGAAAAAGCCAGGATACAACTTTTCTGCTTACATGCAAGTCCTTTTCAATTTCCGGATCAACGTGAGATATCTCAGTTGTGGCTTTGCATTCAGGAGTATTTACACATTTTGACTGACCTGTGCCTGCCAGCTCAGCCAGAGGAAGCTCCCATGGTGTGACAGGTTCTGAGCTCGCTGCCATCCGTGCCAGGACAGCTCGGAGCAGCACTCAGGGCAATCTACTGCTGCGCCTTCCCACGAGCCTTATAAACTGCCTGGCTTGCCAGATATCCTTCCCTGGCTCCAGCCTTGCTTCCCTGGGATGAGGCAACCCAAAACTAAATGATACAGGAAAATGTCTATGTGAAGGATTTGGGAAATACGGAGAAAAACCTAAAAGAGAACAATCTCAGTCTTCACAGAGCTTTAGCCCACCCCACCCACGGGGATTTTGTGCAACTGCAAAGGACGTAAAACTGGAGTGAAAACTTGAAGAGCTGCTGCTGCTTAACTGAGGGATTGATAATACTTTTCTATGCAGTTCTGATATGAAAGACAGTAATACTGCTTTTGCTTCCCTGAAGCACAACAGGTTCAGCTGGTTCAGTCCTACAACTCCTGGGAATGATTTCCCATTGAGTCAGTGGGACCCATGTCTGATTTGCATTCCAGGATTTTAAGCAAACCATACATTTGTATTCAGTGTGCAGAGGGAATCCGGAGTCAATTAAATCTGTAAAACAGAAATGGACCAACACTGAGGAAGATCCAACAGCTCAGTCATGCCTGGCAATCCTCTCCTCCAGAAGCATGTGACTGAATTACAAGTCAAATAAAATGAAGCACGAATATTTCATTATGAAGCACTTAAAAAATAATTTTTAAAAATTCAAATAAAAAAATCACCCCTAAAAAATAGCACAGATATTCTTGCTGAAATGCTGAGTTTGCTCCTGCAGCTTGTCTTATTTTATAATTAACCTCTCCCAACCCAACTTGCTTGAGAAAGGGCAAGATCAGAATTGTAGAGACCCTGGTAACACTCTCAGACTGACACCTTCATTTAAGTACAAAGCTCATGTGCAGATTTTATTTCTAGAAAGCAGTTTAGGCATTTTGAAGCTTATTATAAGCAAGTATATAATTGTCACAATCGAAATTTCAAAGAAAGTGATTATTTTGAATGAAAACCATTTTCTGAAATCCCTGGCAGTCAAATAATGAACTATTTCACTAACTTTAAAAAGTGCTAGCAAAAAGTAGGGGAAAAACCAAACCATGAACTTGCTTATTTTCATTTTTTTCAGTCACCAAAATGTAAAATGTTAATTAGCATCGCGACTGTTTAATCATAAATAACATCATGACATAGGTGCTTCATCCTTCATGATTTCTTGTTAGACGTGGCAAGTGTAAAACAATCCCTCAATCAGAAGAGAGCGCTTGCAAATTTTCCATGAAGAAGTATTTATAAAAGAACCTTTGTAATTTATTCTACATTTACATGCTGAGTTCTTCAAGGCCACTCAGGGTTATATATTGTTAGACCTTAACTCTTGGGAAGAGAAGAGCTCAGCAGCATCACTGCAGCCTTCGGTCAATCAGAGATGGCTGAGATGAGGAACGAGCCTGCAGAATGTTCATGTCACTGAGATTAAGGACTGGAACAACAACATCAGAGATATTCACTGCTTCACATGCACAACACCTTGTACGTGTGTTTCAGTGGGAGCAGCTGAGCACCCTCCACCAGACTGGGGCCCGTGCTGGCAGGAGCAAGAGGCAGGCATGGGAAGCAGAGGGAAGAGAGGCTGTCTTTGCCTGACAGGGCACCTGGAAACGTCAGATGGAGACCTCTGTCAGCACACTGTCCTCCTGCGCTCCTGGCAGCCAAGAGGGAGGATGAGACAAGGGCAAAGCAGAACAGCCCAGACAGACCTGACAGAACAGTGCCGTGGGTATTCCGATCCACGCGCCCTGATGTGTTCCGACAGCGCGGATCGGGGCGAGCTGCCCCACAAAGCCAACGCAAATGCCAGACGAGGAGCAGCAACTCCACTCAAAAGTGCAAAGTGCAGTTTGGAAAAGCCAAAAGTACAGGCTCGATCCAGCATGGCACAGAAGAGGCTGCGGTACAGAGTGACAGACTGTGGGAGTTAGCACAGTTTGTTATTCATTCAGTAAGATGTTACCCAAAACAGAGGAACGAAAAAAGTGCCTGAAGAGCAATGTTTTGGTTTAGAGCTATGCAAGCGTGGGGGACTTTTCCCCTTATATTTCAGAATTCATAAATATACTAGAAGTCCTATAAATATATTTCCCTAACTAGATTTTATTAAAAGCAAAGAAATAAAATTTTGATGAAGTATTAAAAAGCTTTTGCCACTCTCCTCTTCTTTCTGCTTGTCTGATGTGTGAGTCTATTAAAGCTTCAGTGACAACTATTCCAACCCAGTTATAGAAGGTACAGAAATAGGCCTAGTAATAAATCCGGCCTTTACAGATAAGGATGCACTGAAATGACAAGCTCCTACAAATCTGACATTTCCACGTTGTTATTGGGGTAGTCAGCTTACAGACACCATCAATGGATAGAAGTTCCAGTGATTCCAATGTCCTCTACCGTGATGTATTTATTAGTCAGCAAGAAAGTAAAAGCCAAAAAAAAAAAAAAAAGGTGTTTGCTTTTCCTTTCAGAAAAAGGTAAAAGACAGATATTACACAACAAAGCTGCACTTTTAGAAATTACAGAGGTTAAAATCAAATCCATTACCTTGAGGTAATCAGGACCATCCCAGAAACTATTCATTAACATAGAGTTGGGTTTGGGTATTTTTTTCTCTTCACTTCTGCTATGCATTTAATGTCTTACTGTTCCCTGCATTTCTTTTGTCAAATGAAACCTCTTTAAACTAAGTACAGCAGAATTGCATCCACGTAGCATATATGTGCATATGCGTGTGAAGACATGTGGATGCCAAAACAAGGCTTTATCTACATGACATTGCATGCCCTAGAAAAGGCCCTTTTCCTGACACTTCAGCAGGACAATGTGCCTTGAGAGCTACAGCCCAGGTTCTGCAGCAGCCTCTGTTGTGAGGATGGGAGAGCTGGCACGCAGAACCCATGCTGTGCATGGCTGCAAAAGTCTGCCTCAAACATGTAATTCAGTGACTTTTGCTTGTTTTTTCTGTGTCCTGAAAGTTCTCTGCAAGAATATTGTGTCACACCTTTGTGTGCAAGCATGTTGGCTTTTTCTTGAAAAAGACACACACACACAAACACACACACACACGCACATACAAATAGCTTCTCCTCAAGTGATGATTTATTTGCTGGTTGGCTCAAAATTTATTCTGAGGACAAGTCTCAATATTTTCATGCTGGCAAAGTCCATCTCAGTAAGAGTAAAAACAGCAAGAGAGGGCATGTAAGAGAGAGACACTTTTCCTTTCCTCATTCTTAAAATAATTTTTCTTCTAGATTAAAAATCCACAATATGTTACGGCCTCCTATAGGGTGCAGGCAAGCTTCAGTCACTAAGTAGTTCTACCCAGCTATAAATTTTGCATTGCAGGCTCGGTACATGCACTTTAAAAATAGCCCTGTGGTAAATAACACCATTTGTAACTTCTCCATTGTGCATCACGCAGCCAAATGAAATTGCAGATGAGTTATTTCTGTTTCTGCAGTAGTTCACTGAAATCCTAGTCCCGTTTGAAGGTTGTCTTTAAACTAATCTATCATCATTTGCTATTATAAGAGTGCTCCAAATCCACAGAGTTTCATCACATTCCAGTGCACCTTAGGAAGGGAAGGATGCTATTTGATCTCTTGGTCTAACGTTACACCTGGTTTAAAGTCTCTACAAACAACTCACTGGAAGCAGGCAAACATTGCCACAGGAAATCAGCACACACAAAGCCCTGAAAAGTCCTAAAGGATCAATCTATCTGATGCACTTCTATTTTAATCCACTCTTTGGTAACGGATGATGGTAAAATACCTCCAAGTCTCCCATTACCTGCACCATGATGAAAATGCATGCAGTGAAGACCTATTTTGCATCTTCAAACTTCACGACTTGTCATCTCCTCACTGATCTTACAGTGTCTCCTAGTCCAGTTATTGTATGCAGAGGTAGGATCCCCTTCCTCTCTTGCATTCCTTTGTCTTCTCCCTTGTATTTTCCTCTCTTCAGCTTTAATGATCTACTAGTGGCAACAAGATGCATCACCATTCTCTCCACTGCAGTCTTCAAATGGCCTTAAAATGCCGGACTCTAAAATTCTTGTCTCGGAAATGCTGGAGATTTCTAGCTTTTTGGCTTTTTCCCTGGTGCAAACGCTCAAGGAATAACCACCATAGAGTAAAATTTCCACAAAGCAGCCTCTGCACACTGCTACCCAGAGATAAACAAAACTGACTGTCATAGTCCAAAATTTAAGTCTTTGGAAAGGACACCTCTGAGGCAATGATTAATACATGCTTTTTAAAAACTAACAAACAAAACACCCAAACTCTTCAGGGAAGTGGTCACAGCACCAAACCTGTCAGAGTACAAAAAGTGTTTGGACCATGCTCTTAGACATATGGTGTGATTCTTGGGGTGACCTGTGCAGGCCCAGGAGCTGGACTCAATAATCACGATGGGTCCCTTCCAACTCAGCATATTCTATGATTCTATGAAAAAAAAAGTGAAGAGCCGAAAAGGTCTATCAGGAAGTCTTATCCAAATTTTTAAAAACTTTTAAGTACTTGGCCAAAATTTTCTACTTCTAGCTACCTCAGGTTGGCTGAGTAGAAACTAAAAATCTCATCAACCCTTTCAAGATTTATGTTTGTGGCACATCCCTTTTGTCTCATTATGCTTTCCTCCTTTTATAAGAAAAAAAAACAAACAAACAAAAAACAAGCAGGAAAACCCAACCAACTAACTAAATACCCCAGGAAAGCACAGGGAGCTCTTCATCCATTCCTTGAAGCAGACCATATGTAATCTTCAAATCAACAGCTTCAAATCTACAGCTGAGACTCAATTATCCTAATGGTCTTTTCCAACCTGAATGATTCTATGCACTTAATATATGCTAAACAGCCATTTCTAATACTGATAACGTTAAATTAACACACTAACATTAGTCCCTGGAGAAGAGTGGGTCAGGTAGTGGTTCCACTACCTACTGTCTTACAGATGTTTTATACATTTTCTGAAGTGAGAGTAAAATAAGACCATAACGATCTGGTCTCATGCCATGGCTGTAAATGACTGCACAAGTTTCAAGACAGACAGAAGAACCGGTTACTTTAACTTTGGGATCAAAAGATCCACAAAGTTTTCCTCTCCTAGATTATTTTACTTGAATGACAGCAGACTCAATCAGGATAAATGCCTCCAAAATACAGGCAGTCTGAAAGTGCTAAATCCATGGGCAATTCACAAATCCAAATCTCTCTTTTCATTTCACTGTTATGTGGCTGGAAAACTGGATAAGGAAATTATTTTATATGTCTTGTTTTCTCCCTCTCTTGCCTTTTTTGATAACTAGTTTGTGATGTAAGATTTCACAGGACAGGAATAGGAAAACTGGTGGAAATTACTCATTTTTCTGCTTGCCTCTATGTGTTTATTGCCAGGGATTAACAGCAATGGTTTTCTCCTGGAATTTACCATTGAGCGAGTAGAAAAAAATCCAAGATGAAAGAGAGTAGTAGAAGAAAGGATTCATTGGAATGTCTTAATTATGGAAAAATACACTCTGTTAGATATCAATTGGTCATGACACCTCTCGCAGTCCTTCACAGACGCCTCTACCAGAGGAAGAAGACACAGATTATAACACATTCCCTGCACTGAGTTCCTTCTCACCTATCTGGCTTGCCTCACCAGGCATAGCGCAAGAGTTTGAAGGAGGAAAACCACTGCTGACATCAGCACACATCCTTAGGATTCCCTGTTATTCTTCAGAGCCCACTCAGAGCCATTCCCTAAAACAGCACAAGTGACAGCAGCATCTTAGAAGAGGGGCCATAAAACCTTCCCCACCACTCAGACTTGTAACACACGGATCCCCCAGGGACTTGTACGGCCTCCCTGGGAACATGAGGTATCGATCTATTTCTCCTATGCAGGCAGTTATCTTACACCACCATGGAACTCAAGGGTTTGAATTCACATTAAAAACAAAAGTAAAGTTAAAAAAGCAAACCAAAAATATTTCAAACATAGCTATTTCTTTTGGTTGAGCTCTCAACAGTGTGAAAAATATCCCACTCACATTGTAATATTCAGATGACAGCCTGGACAGCCACATCATTATCATTTTCTGGAGTGGAATAGAATTGATAAAGAGTTCAGGGGGAAAAAATAAAATAATAATTTCAGCCTTGCATGTAATTAGATTTATTTTCCCAGACAGATTTACCTAGGCATTACCCACAGTAGAGAAATAAAAATTCACATCCCAGAGGAGTTTCATAAAAACGTCAGTAGTGAACTGCTGAAATCGAACTTTCATGGCAGTTTTCAGGATTACACTGATTGTAGAAGAATATGAGGGAACGTAAGTTGTGCCCTTAACAGGTTATGTAAACAAAGTGAAGAGCTGTTAAAGCGTGCTAGCTGTAAACACCGTGCTTAAACCACAGATTCCTGGACAGGTGATAGTTGTTTTGTAAATGAGTGAAAGATCTTGCCACGCAGGTCTCTGAATTCCAGATTGCTTTAAAGTATATTTTAACATGTATCATTCTGGAAGAACAGAGCAAAATTCACTCCTCAGCTGAAGATCATTTTAGCTGCAATGTCTTACAGACTAACAAATCTGCAAGTAAAAATTAAATAAATAGGCCCAAAACAAAACACAGGGAAAAAAGCACACCCCTCCCCCCCCCCCCCCCCCCACCCCCCCCCCCCCCCCACCACCCCCCACCA